>AWWV01014434.1:0-32885 GCA_001974805.1 Corchorus capsularis
GAGGAGGAGGAGGGGGTGGTCAAGGTGGAGGTTGGGGTTGGGGAGGAGGCAGCGGTGGTAGTGGCAACCATGGTGGCTGCTGGATTTGGGGATGTGGTGGTGGCTCAAGAAAATCAATGGGAGGGAAGACTAACTCTCCATAGGCAAAACCATGCACATTTGAGCAAATTAATTCCCCTTTGACGCACTTTGATCACACACCACTTGCCTCCAAAATTTAATTGCCTTCTGTCTTTTCAATTTACAATTCTTCATGAAACATTCATACATTTTCCCCTTGGGCAGCAAATAAACATTTTTCCCTGCTTTTGTGTGTTCAGCTTTCTAAATTGAAGAGAGTGATATGTAAAGGTTTTATTTGAGAAACTAGATAGACCCTAAAAAAATTGTCCCATTGTATTCTTGTTCTTGTAATTTTTTTTTTTTGTTAAAAAGGAATAATAGATAAATAAAGGGTTTAATGTTTTACAGAGCATTGGGCATAGTAAGACCCACTTGTTCTTGTAACTTGTAAGTTATAAGTTTAAAGTTGAATTCTGAAAATTTTCTCTCTTTCTTTTTCTCTCTCTTCTTTTTTTTTTTTTCTACTCATGAACATGATATTGAAATGGGGGTAACTCTCTCCTTTCCCATAATCCCACCCCACCTATTTTAGGATTCGAACTCGAAACCTTCCGTAAGAAGTCCTAAACTTTAACCGCTGAAGTGTCCACGAGGACCTCTCTTTCTTTTTCTCACCAAGCCCTGCTTTAAGCTAACGTGGAATGTTTAGGCCATATTGGGCTTTTTGTAAACTTGGCTCTTTTTCATGCTCTCGGGCCTATTTTCTAACATTCGAATATTTCCCAGCCCAATTCTAACCAGCTTTAAAGCCCAGACTTATTTTAAAACAAAGATGAATATATATTACTTAAAACACTTGACTGATTAGATCGTTCATTAACACACAATCTGGGTCCCGTTTCTACCAGAGAATAGTCAAACTCAAATCAATATCTAAAATCAATAACTATATTATGGGATTAATTAGTTGTGACCAAATAAAATGACCCACAAAATGGAGGGCCATTGAATATTTGATGAGAATAAATAAACAAATCATGTTCGCAATTGCAAATACTACAAAGCAATAGGAGCCAAATGCACGTGATTTTGGCACGCAAAAGTCAAAAAAAGGTGGAGTTAGGAGATGAGATGAGGTGAGGTGGGCAAACAATCACTATTCGGTACTCACTTCACTTCACCCATGTGGATAATGGAGAGTGAAAGAATAAGAAAAAGAGCAAAAGAGGAATTGAGCTTTTTGGGCCTTTTGGATTTTCCTAGTTGGAGTGCACCACCAAGCACCAACTAGCTTATAATTTCCACTCAAACAAAGTGAACAAAGCCAACTTCTAATCTAATCCAATCCATCCAATTAACTTACATTTAGATGAGAAAGCTCTATTCATTCCCATTTTTTCTCTTTAATCCGGTATCAGGTAATCACATTGACATGTAATTAATCTGGAATTAAGTTGTATTAGATTCTATCTAAACAAGTAAAATTCCCTTAACGCCTATCTTCCCTTACGGAAGGATTATATTAAATTTTTTTGAGCTTTTTCATATAATAAAAATGATTGAATCTTCTATTTGCAAATGACATGTAGTAGTATAGTGATGTTGGAATAATTCTTCATACAAGTGTGTGGTTCGAAATCTCTACAAACAATCATGGCTTATGCAAAATTCCCAAACATATACATAAATTTTAATGGAGGCTTACCTAATGGACTAAAGGGTATGGCTCTATCTCACCATATATAAACATAACAATAATGCATATAGAAAAAGCTCATTTCCATTAGACTTTATTGTGTTCTCACCTCAAAAATGAAACACTTGAACAACCACGAAAAACCCCAATTTTCCGTTATAAGGCGATTGGGAGTGCTTTTAAAACACAACTTGACAAACCCCATTTTGTTTTCCTACTTACCATACTTTATTACAAACGTTTGGAAGAGTGGTTGGAACCGGTGGGAGATACCCATCACGTGATTGCCACGCAACAATTATGGCAGCCCACTGGCGAGCAAGGGCAAGGAGAAGGCAATAAGGCAAGGAAGCGTCAATTGTGATCAATTTTGCTCCTCCCTTTTTACAATATTTCTTATGGCTTTAGCATTCTAAATTAGTTATGACTTCTATATGCTTAGATTTCTAAATAAATAATAAATCTTAATCTATCGATAATCAAGGTGGAATAGCGGCGCGGCCCTACCTTAATTTGCCTCTTAATATCTAAATTGTAGGTGTAAATTAAATATTGCAGGCGCCAAAAATCTAATTAACGACAAGAAGCGACTTGGGGAATGGGGTATGTTTCATGTATGAGCTAACATTTGGAGCAATATGAAATGACTTTGCAGTTTGACTGAAGAAGTACTCTAAGTTCAATTAGACAAATGTCATGCATGCAATAACTAACGAGTCAATTTTTGAGCTATTCTTTTCAGTTTTGCCTAAATAACAGGCATGAAATTACCTTCATATTACGATTGCTAATAAGAAAAGTTCAGATTTTTTTAGCACTTAGAAGCGACTTGGACCATATTCAAATGTATACAAATCTCTCAAAATTGACTCAAACTGCGATTTGTCTCCTTCTTGCTAGATCTCTTGAGGGGATCACTTGAAAGTCCAGCCAGAGATTCTCTTGTAGTATAACTGCCCTAATGAAGGGTTTAGGGTTTTACTTTTACCGAAATATTCGATCTAGTCATCTTTTCAATTTGGTTGAATCAGGGTTTAAGGTTCTAATTTCGACTCAATGAAGGGTAGTCATCGTTTTCAATTTGGTTGAATCAGGATTTAAGGTTCTAATTTCGACTCAATGAAGGGTCTAACGGATATAGAACCTATTTTTCACGGTTAAATTCGATTTCTCAATGATTAACAATCATGTCAGGTCCCATGATTAAACTTAATTTAAAGATTAGATTCTAAATCGAACACTTTCTTAAAGGTTAAACAAAGGGTATAATGTTGAATAGTTGTAAAAATCACAAATTGCTTGCCAGCCTAAACATGATGGGCAGGCACAAGCAAATAAGCAATGGGAGCAGGAACATTGTTAGGAGGCTGTTGCTATCTAATCCATCAGAAAAAAAATGCTTGCTTCTCTTCTTTTTCCTTGGTATCAAAAAATATGCAAAGTTTTGCATGAGTGTCTAAATCAAAAGCAGGGATATTCCAGGATGTTATCATTTTCATCAGGCTCGATAAGGGAAACCATAGTGGCAGAAAGATAAAAACTGATGAGTCTCTCTGGGTGAGCTGTTCCATGTCATAAATTTGGTTGATTGGAAGGGGGGAAGTGGGGGGCCCTTTCCACATAAAGTTTTTTGCTTTGCTTCGCTTCCCCCCAATCCTTCTCAGTCCCCACTCTCTTCCCTTTTTTAAAATTTTAATTCCATCCCAGGAGGAAAATGAAAAACAAACAACAAAATGACACACTGCTGCTTACATCTTACACCCTTTTCAAGAGTAATGAATTATCGATAACTTCAAAACTTAAATACCCTTTTCAAGAATTGTCCAAAACCCAAACATCAGAATCCATATTCCCGTCCAAGGATTTTAAAACATCAAACACGAAATTGCTCCGAAAACAACCCAATTCCATAAAAAACCAAATTCCTAAATATAACACTTGCTTGTGAGCACTTTTGGATTTTCATTTCAAAAGCAAATTGATGGGGAAAAAAATAAGATAAAATCAAGCAAATGGGCAAAAAAGAATAAGCATAAGCTAGCAAAGTGCGTAGTCCTCACGCCAAATGTTGTTTCCTTTGCTTAGCACAGCATTTTCTCATTCACAATATTTTTGCTTTCCAACGGCCATTCCTTAAAAAAGGTTGAACCGTTTCAATTTTCAAACTTTATCTCTCACTCTCAAACTTTAATTGAGAAAAGAGAGAAGAAAAACCGTAAAAAATGTAAATTCAAAACAATTGAGGGGGGAAACTGAAAAAATAAAGCATAAAAAATACAAATAAAGTCCTTCCTAAATTCAGTTACATCCCTAGGAACCTACCGTACCCTTCCTGAAAATTTTGAAACTAATGTACAACTCGAACCGAAACTAAATCGGGCCTTTTTGAACCGGACTCTCAATCAACCGGGTCCATTACTTTCTCTCTGTCATCCTAGTATTTTCCAATACTACTCTAAAACCTAATGCTAATACTTTGCTAATTTTGCCTCCTTTTTTTTTGTCTAATTATATTATCCAAAACTGGGAACAATCGGCGGAGTTAGACCGGGTTCGGCACCTTCTTTCTTGCGCCGCATCTCTAGTACTTTCCGGTGATGGTTTGAATGCAACTCACTTGAAAAAGTCGGGCTACAAGCCGGTCTATATTCGGGTAAAAGACGTCCCGACTTAAACCGGACTCCACAAGCGTTACACAGCGTCTTGGCCCCCATTGGACCGGCTCTCCATTGTGGCGTCTTGGTAACTCCACAATGACTGCACCTTCGCGTCGGCTGGGTCCCATTACCACCGGCTGAGTCGGTTGACAGTTTCTTCTTATGCTTCTTAACCGGCGGTTTCTCCACTGAAAGCGGGTCGGACGGCTCAAAGGTTGAACCATAACCGCCATAGGGATAAAAAAGCCAAGGACTTGAGGGGCTGGAGGAGGACGTTGATGACGTGGAACTTGACGAGGATTCTGTTAGTGAAGGGGAAGGGACAAGGGACCAAATTCGGGCACCAGTTCGAGCGCGCTTGCTTCTGGCTTTGGCTGGAACAGGAGTTTGGAAACATGTGGTAGTAACTGGCTTTTCCTGTTCAGGCTCTTTGTCGGCTGGTAATTTGGGCTTTGTCGTTAATGTTCCGGTGGGATAAGCCGTAGAGTGTTCCGAGAAGGAATCCTCAACGAAATGAGACAACCATTCGAGGTTCGCCACGTCATCCGCCTGTAAAAATGGTATCTTTTTCACCATTAACAACCGTACCACACCCCAAAACAAAAGATAGCAGAAACAGAAGTAAAACTTCCAAGGGAAGAAAAAAGGTTCTATTTTGAAAGTACCGGAACAGCGAGTTCGTTGGTGGATAAAGAACCGTAATCAAAATTGGTTGTGTCGTTGGAAATATGGTCATCTTGGCATAACTTTTGTCTCTTAGGCGAAGAAGACGAAGAAGGAATTGGCACTTCTTCTTCCTCTTCTTCTTCTTCATGCTTCTCTTGTTGTTCAAGTAAACCCTCTTCGTTAGTGAAGTCAAGCAAGTCGTCAACGGAAAAATCATCACAAGAAACCCCATTTTGTCCACCATTAACAACCCAAATATCGTCCAAGAACGTCTGGGGACTCGACTTCAAGGCCATCTCTTTTCTAAAACTGGTCTTCAAGGCACCCTCAACGCATTCCATTTCCTAAGACCAACACATAAACAAAACTCAAGAACTTTAAAGAAAAGAAAGAAAGAAAAACCCTTTTAACAAAAGAAAAGTTTCATGCAAAAAATGGTTTCTGAAATTAATTGAGTACCTGAAGAGACGAAGGCAAAAGCGAGGGAGAGGTTGAAGGAGGAAGAGGAGAAATGGAGGTAAAGGAGGAGCGGAATTGGAAGAGAAAAGGATGGTGGTGAGTTTGGTAAAGCATTGAATGGGGGCAGAAAGCGTCCGTGGTTGTCTACTAAAAAGTGCCCGTTTCTTTTCTTGTTTATTATCTCTCTCTTTTAATTTTTACTTTTCTCTCTCTTCTAGATAATCAAAAATATAACCAAAGATTTTTTTTCTTTTGATTACTCCTATTTGCAGAGAATCAGGGGTTTCTTTTCTTTTCTTTCTTTCTGTATTTAATTTTTCCTTCCTTTACGTGTTTATTTAAAAACGTTGCATCAGTTTTTAATTTTTGGGTGTTTATAACGATACGCTCATTAAATTTAAAAAGAAAAAAAAAAGTGAAACTGACTGAATTTACGAGGGATACCCTTGGATTATAAAGAACTGGACTTTTCACTGTCTGATTTCTGGCACGGTTAGAAGGTCAGGTCGGACCGAATCATCAGATTCCTTTTTTTTTTTGTGGGTTTTGTTTTTGTATCCAAAAAATAAAAAGGAAAAAGAGATATGGTGTTGTCCGGCCTACCAAATACTTTGATCGTCAAGACCTAGGAAACCGCCACCTTTCTGTTGTTATTCTTTTTACTTTTCGTTTTCTTCTTTGGTAAGAATTTGGCCCATCGCTTTTGACTAATTTACGTTTTTTGCCTACCGCGTTGATCGCCGCTACTCGTGGTTGTTCACCACCACCATTGTACTATTGTAGATATTCTCCCTTTATAATTTTTTTCCGTTTTATTATTTCCCGCTCAATTTCTTTTTATTTTTTTCTATTACGAAATTGTCCCCATAAAAGGCACATATCAACTCCTTTAATTCTTTTTTTTTCCTTTTCATTTCTTTTCTCATGGTCATAAATAGTCATTCATTACTTTCCTTTTGTTATTTTATTATATTGCTTAAAAAGAAAAGAGAAGGGATAGGGAGAAAAAGATTTAAAGAAATAAATTTCCATTAGTTCATTTTTTTTGAGTATCTGTTTTCTTTCTATAAATAATTTGAAATAACACACTATTTACTACTAGTCTACTACAATGGATGTACTATTTAGAATTTGTAAAGTGCATTGATTGATTATTATTGCAATTTAATCAAAGTGGTACCATAATTACATTACTAATAATCAAATTTGAATGTGCTTTTTCCATCAAAAAATTTGAATGTGTTTTAAACTCAAAAAAAAAAATTTGAATGTGTTTTTCTTTCTGTGTATAAAGAATTGATTTATAAAAATTAAGCGTTTATTCATTAAAAAAGTAATACTATTTTAAACTTAAGCCTTGTAATTGTTTTTTAAAAGAGAGAAGATGTTAAGAGCATTGTTCCTACTTCTGGGTATGATAAGATTCGATTTCAAATTAATTATAATTCAATGTGATTTTTTGTTATAAGAAAAAAAAACTATAATTTCATAATTTCATTATAAGGGAAAATGTGAGTGGAAAGATAAAAAAAAAATGGATGTAGTATGATTTTAATAGTAACTTAACTTAAACCCCACAGGCTATATACTAGCTTAGGTGTTACTACAACTTACTAAAACTCTTTAATCAAACACCAATCTTAATTATCAATGTTAATTGCACTATGAAGCAACTAGCAAGGTAAAACCAAACAAAAATCAAATTGGTGAAACTGCCAAAAAAGCTTTCATATATGTGGATTAAAACTTAACACTGTCACTGTCAATTATGCCACTAGAAGAAAACATGTTAATCAAATTTCTCAATTTGGTCAAGGGCATCTCTTATCCTTCTAGATACAATGACAATTCTATTTCCCTACCTTTCTTTCCAAACAAAATCAAATTCCCTCAAAAAAAAATATAAGTGCCAAATAATCTTTCTTAATGAAAATTAACCATAATAATAATAGTTACAAATAAATTACTCCTCGAGACTCAAACCATGGCCCCATGGGTCCTCCATATAGTTAACTGAATTTGCAAAACTATATACTATTATGAAGAATAAAAGCTTATATAGGTTACTATATAGTACAATATTTTTATACTAAAGTAGCTATGGATAATTATTACCAAAGCTTGGGACAGGACATGGCTTCTAAGCAAAGACAAGTGAAAAAAAAGGTCATAAACACAGACCAAAGCTTAGCTAACGGGGGGCCAGCTTTTGTCCCCATCTACCATAACTCTAAATCATGATTTTTTAGTTTCATTCTCATCATGCCACACAATCATAATTATCTAGTAGTTTTAAATTTTAATTTAATTTAATTAAATGAGGACCGTTATATTAGGTGAAAAGCCAGGATATTTTTGTCAATTACTAAAAAACGTAGATTTTGTATTGAATACGTAGGTCAGATTCCTAAAGTCGACGGTTTTTTACCCGGTAAAATACAAGAAAGGGTGAGTCGAGCCGGCTCCCTTTCCCGGGGTCATTTTCAGCCGCCCAGGACTCGTTCGATTACGTGTCGTGTTTTTATTGGACAAGACACTGCACAGTGACGTGAATCCGCAAATCAAATCTGCGTTTTCGAGGGACTGTTTTCTTTAAAAAAAAAAAATTTCTTGCTTTGTTTTTTTTTTTTTCCTTTTTCCTTTTTTTGAAATTTGAGTTTACACCGTAGTACTTTTTCTACTTTTCAAACGGGGAAAGTCGGAAACCTTAAACGGGGGTGTTTCTGGCGGTTTGGTAACAAAAACGTAAAAAGATAAAATTACATGATTGCCCTCTGAAAACGGGAAAGAAAGAGTGTGAAATTTGGAATTTGGGAGAAGCACACAGGAAGTACGGAATCTTCTGAAATTTCCAATGACAGAGTCTTACTAAGAACATGTCTCCTTTACATTACTCTTTTTTTTTTAATCTTTTCTTTGTTTGTTTCAGTAAACAAAATTGGCGCCCTTTTTCTTCCATTTTTTAACCTACTTTTTTTTTAGTCTTATCTAGCTCATTAGCCCTAAACATTCCCTCCAAATAGGCAAAATACCAAAACTGATTAGCTTTTCTATCTTGTAAGGCCCTGTTTAAACACCAAGGGTTCACTGCATTTGGACCAGTGTATCGGTGCATCAGTCAAATGGAACCTTCAATATAATATCTATTTCAATTGCTGTTCTAATAATATTATCTGTATACTACCTAATTTGATCAGAGCTAATCGCACCACTTACGTATACCCAGCCTAATAATGTCATTTTATTTTAAAGAAACATTAGAGTTTAATCTTTATTTGATGGAAGCAGACGCATAAACTAATGTTTATTAATGATAGAGGGGCCATCATCATGAAGAACGGATATGGGTTAAACTCAGCTAACTGTTTCCTCGTGACCGTTTTTTCTTTTTTTTTTCCTTTTCCCGTTGGCCCTCTCTCTGGATATTAATATGGCATAAATATTATTTTGCACCCTTAAGTTTGTACGGACTGCCACTTTACATCTAACTTTTTTATTTTGACCAAAACGCACCCTAAAATTTTATTTTTTGTCATTTTACACCCTCCGTCACAGTAAACGAATTGGTCACGACCCCTGACGTGACATGCCATGTGGACAAAAAATGACACGTGGCACATATCCTTTTGTGCGCATGGCATGCCACGTGTCGCTTTTTGGTACATGTGGCATGCCACGTATCACTTTTTGATACATGACATGTCACTTTTTGGCACACGTGACGTGTTACGTGTCACTTTTTGATCAACGTGGTGTGCCACGTATTACTTTTTTATCCATGTGGCATGCCACGTCGAACACCGTGACCGATCCGGTTGTCCTACCGTGACGGAGGGTACAAAGTGGCACAAAAATAAAATTTTAGGGTGCATTTTGGTCAAAATAAAAAAGTTTTGTGCAAAGTGTCAGTCCGTACAAACTTAAGGGTGCAAAGTGGCATTTATGTCATATTAATATAGTCATCTGTAGCTCGAAAGTCTTCTCCCACGAACTTCGTTCAAATTTCAAAATGAAAATCATACGATCAAAATTCAAATGTGCATTCAATTTCCAACAGCTGCAAAATAGAAAATAGTATTGATGAGTAAATTTGGAAAGTATTTTTTGAAACTGGGGAGTGGGGATCAGTTGAGGTGGTTGATGAAGCTAATTGCTTTAATCCAAACTCAGAAGCCGCTTTCACATGAATTTTGAATGCTTGGTTATGAGCGCCAATGTACCTAATACTTCAAATGAACAAATTAGACCGTTGACAATTTCAACTTTCAAGCGATTTGTAGCTTAATAAGTGGATTTAATTTTGTTGGATATAGTAGGACAAATTCATATATAGGTTTACCGAATCAAAATTATGGAAATTAAATCCAAAAGTATTTGATAACCGATCATGAACGTACAAATTAAAGGATGTATGTATGTGATTTGTAAGATGAAAAGAGGAAGGAGAGCAGTAAATTTGAGATACAGTAAATAATAATTTGCAATTTGTATGGAATGAAGGGTGAATGGTATGGGAATTGCATGCATGGTGGTCCCTAATGTTGGGTAACATTTTGATGTGGACTTATTCATCAACATGATTTATGGTAGAAATTAAACAACTGAATAGGTTTTTGCCTCTATATATTGTTACAAAATGCAGGAAGAAAAAGGTGAAAAACATTTTCCTTCCATAGAAATGAAATTGCACATATATACATATCCACACAACCAAATTGTAATATCTAATTGGTTCACTCCAGCTGTTAGATTGAACATTTGTGGTGTGTATGTGCTTCGCATGCCCAAAAGAGGAAGCTAAAAATTTGAATTTTGAACCCCAAAGAGTGAAAATCTATTGGCTTGCTCCACGGCCTCATCCATATGATGATAACGAAACCCAAATTCAAATCTCATCACTTTCATTGATTAAAACCAAATTGATTACAATTAGTATATATATATATGTAGTACTATATAGTAGCAATACATATTTTTGAAGCTGCTTAATTATAGGGCCCAATTTATCTAACAATAATGTTATCATATTAATATTTAGGTATAAGTACAATTCAAGAGGATCAAATCAAACTTAATGTTTGAGTTCAAACAAGATGTAATCCAACATGATGAAGACGAATACAAAAGATATATTGTTGTTTGTACTCCAACTAAACCCCTAGTTTGTCAAAAATATTGTTCAACTAATTAACCGATAATTATATATCCTAATTAACTATCTAATCTAGTTTGCTCTTTGCTAGGCTGCATTCAATTTATCCATCTTATATATAGTCTGCATTAATGAGTATGCCTATATTTTATTTTTATATGGTCACCCACCCTTCATCAAATGAATTAAATAACTTAGCGAAATGATGAATCCCCCCAAGGTGATAATTAAAGTTTCAATGTTTCATTTTCACTCAAACAAGAACCGGTACATTTTATCCCATCCCTCTTTAATTTGTTTGGTAAATAAGTACGCAAACGCATGTGCATGAGATATTGTGAAAAATTGATCAAAAATTCAAAAGGTAAAACCTTTTTTCCTTGATAAACATATCATACTATCATGGGCTAGGATATGACACGCGGCAATATCAGGGAGGCGTAGATATGGCCCATGGCCCATGTGTGTGTCACGTGAGGTAAGAGTGGAAGAAACAAAACAAATTTTATCTCACACGGGTTTCGGTGCACTCACATGCATGAGGCTCTAATGCACATTGCCCTGCCTTGGGCTGGGCTGAGCCTTGGGTCCCAAAGCCGAAGCCTAATATATGGAATTTGCAGTTATCTCTCTGCAGCTGCAAATTTTCATGCCTTGGGAATCACCAGCATCCAATACCCAATCTGGTTTTCCAACTGCCAATACAAAGGGACCCATAAATTTTTTTCTACTTCGAGGGATACTATGTATGGTGATCATCAGATCGTTAGTTTTGGATTAGTATGAACATTATTGGTATAAATTTGCAGAGAAAATTTTAATTCTGATGTTGATAGGAGGACAGAATAAGGTTGTATGAGTAGGTCAATTCTGCAAGTAAAAAGATGAAATTTATCTGCTAATTAACGAGGCCCATTTGATTAGAGTTTTCCAGCAGAAATGCTTGAATATATGGATAGATGTGGTGCAAGTGCAACATCAAAGGGCCTTAATATTTGCCCAAGTTATTTAGATTTAAGTTTTAGTGTTGTTTTGCGAGGTACTTGGCTTCTCATGTGCACTAAATGACAAAAAATTGATCAACTTTGGTGTACACTGAAGGGTGTTTGGTCTAGTGGTATGATTCTCGCTTCGGGTGCGAGAGGCCGCGAGTTCGATTCTCGCAACACCCCTTTGTGATAGGCTTTCATGTATTTAATTTTACTATTATCGGTCCGGATTTGTTGATCCCAGCACTTTTTGGCTCAACTATTTGAAAAGTAAAGAACCTTTTGAGTGTTGACCTTATTTATTCTTACTTTTTCCAAAAAGTGCAGGCATGATTGATTCGGAAAATAATAAAAACCCTTTGCAGGCATGCATATAAACAAGTGATCATTGGTAAATTTGATGAATAATTTAGTTTATACTATCTATTGGGCGCCTATCCCTAACCTCCTTGCCCAATTAGCCATTATTCACAAGAGTTTGGACTTTGGACAGTTTTACAAACTTTATAGCATAGGCATAGCTTCCTCGGAAAAATCTGAATTCTAAATCACACATTATATTATCTCACTGTCTGTATAAAGCTAAAGCTTCAACTTTCCAGTTTTTGAGTTTATCAGCTACAAATTGGAAAACACTTTTTTCTTCTTTTTCCAGGATAATAGTGAAGAACATGCATGAGCTTTTATTGGAAAGGCTGTCTGAAATTGGAAGAAGCTTAAAAATAATGCTCTGGCAGTCCAGTATCTCAGTTAGACAGATACCCTTCTCTTCCCTCTTGAAGGTATGAGGTATCCATGGATTCAAGTGCCTCAGTCAGGAAACTCCATCCTAAATTAATGTTAATCTCACTGTCTTAACTTTCATTACAAGACAAAGTTTTGGACATTTATGTGTTTGATTAGACTATTTGTTGAGATCCTAGGATCTGTCTGTCCGTTGCTACATATTCGTATGGACTAATGTGTCTGTAGTTAGTAAAACAATTATTCCCAAGATTCTGCTTGTTTAATACTGGTACTGGTATAATAAATAAAGCCTTCAGTGGGAGCTATAGCCGTTAGAAAATAGTTATTTTTTCATCCTTGACGCTAGAAAACAAGTATGAGATACAAATTGACAGTACTGTCTCCATACATATTAAATTCAAACTTGCCAAAGATAGCTACAATATTTCTACTGTTCATATATATTATATTATATATCTTTCTGAAATTTGGTGTAAAGTGGGCCAAAAAAGACTAATGATAGTAGTCTATCCATATGTTAGTTTAAGACTTTTAAGCCTTAAGGTGATGATGAGGATAGAAATGGAGGAAAAACTGGAGTTGGAGTGACTAGTGAGAGTGATGGGATGTTTTTCCAATTTTTCTGCTGAAGTTAGGGAACAGGGATGGACCATTAATTTTTGGTTTTTAATATTCTTGCTTCAATCGTAAGAAAAAAAATGGAAAATGGGTTCCTTCTCATACTCATCACAAAGCATTATATTGGCGTTCCTGAATTCTGGATTGGGACTTGATGATATGGATAAGTTTGAAAAGAATCTCTTGTGTTATGATGAAAAATCAACAAGCTTATACAATTACAATACAAGAAAACAATGAATTAATTCAATGAAATATACAAAAGAAAAGAAAATTCAGTGTGAAAAATCCTATGAACTTTTACAAGGTGGAAGAGGGGAGCCACACAAGCCAGGATTATCAAAAAATGAAGATGCAGGGATTCTGGCTTTATGTGGAGGAATCTTGCCACTTAACTTATTATCTGATACATCAAATTCCTTGAGTTCTTCCAAATTCAGCACCTTCTCTGGGATGTTTCCCGTCAGCTTATTCCTTGAAAGCAAAATTGTTGTCAATTGAGTGGCATCACCAAGCTCCACTGGTATCTTCCCTGAAAGATCATTTGCCACCAGTTTCAATACTTGCAGCTCACTCAATTTTCCCAATCCTTTCGGTATCGACCCTTTTAGTGGATTGTATGAGAGAACAAGTGATGTTATTGAATCCATTGCAGGTGACTCCAAAATGGATTCAGTAATAGGACCAGTGAACATATTGTCAGAAAGATCAATAGAGTTAAAATGGCCTAAAGGGTCATCAGTTTCTTTGGCAAAAATTGTATCAAGTTTCCCAGAGAACTTGTTTGAATGAAGATCAAGATCCATTAAACGTCTAAGGTTCTTGAATTCGACCGGGATTGATGAGTGAAAACCATTTTTTGATAAATTGAGTAAAGCAAGGTTTGACATGTTACCAATCCATGGTGGTAATCTTCCTGTCAATCCATTGTCTGATAAATCAAGAGTGGAAATTGATGTTGAAGATAACCACCTTGGAAGCGATCCTTGAATCCCAGTTTTTGCTAACATAAGCCGAAAAAGTTTCAATTTAGCAATCCATTTCGGTATGCTAATTAGCCCCAGAGGATTAAATGACAAATCCAAAGTCTGCAAATTCTGTAACTTGACAAGCTGAATAGGAAGTTCACCAGAGAGACGGTTTCTTGACAAATCCAGTGTTTGAAGGTTTTGCAAATTACCGAAACTCGGAGGAATCTTGCCTGTAAAACGATTGTTGGAGAAGTATATTTCAGTAAGAGTAAGAAGATGACCGATTGTAGCCGGTAGTTTCCCAGTGAGCATGTTGTTCTCAAGAATTAGCCTCTGAATATTTGGAAGCTGACCAATGGATGGAGGCAAACTTCCGGTCAGCTTGTTTTCTGATATGCGGCAAAACTGAAGTGAAACAAGACCCGAAATCGATGGAGGAATGCTTCCTGTAATCTGGTTTTGGTTGAGATATAAAAGTAGTAACGATGAAAGTCCACCAATGGATTTGGGTATGCTTCCTGTTATTTGATTTTCAGACAAGTCAAGATATTTAAGGTTCTTTAGCTTGCCGATACTTGTCGGCAGACTACCAGAAAGATTGTTTCCATGAATATCAAGTTTTGTCAAGAAAACCAAGTTCCCAATTGTTGCAGGAATTGACCCGACCAATCTGTTCCCTGAAAGACCAAGTTCAGTTAGTGATTTTAAGGATCCGAAAAGAGAGGAAGGAATATTACCAGAAATCTTGTTGTTGTTCAGAAAAAGCCTTTCGAGCCTAGACAAATGCTTGAATGTCACTGGAATGGAACCCGTAAGCTGGTTTGAATCCAGAAACATAACAGTAAGGCGCGACAGCTTGCCGAATTCTGCGGGGATCAATCCTTTCAAGTTCTTGAGATTGCTAAGGTCAAGAACTTGAAGGAAAGATAGGTTTCCAAGGGAAGGAGATAAAGTTCCATTCATGAATGTATCCACAATGAAGTCACTGTCCGAAGCAAAGCCGGGTCGGGTGACATTCACAACTCTTCCTGCAGAATTACAGGAAACCCCTTTCCAGGAATTGCAGCAATTTGTGGAAGGAATCCATGATTCCAGTAGTTTTGAAGGGTCAGCCGTGATGCTGCGCTTGAATCCAAGCAATGCTTGTTTGTCTACGGCATGACAGGCTTCACAGCCAGGTGGTGAGATTGAGAAGGATAGAGACAATAATAAGAACAAAAGAAGTATAAAAGAGATATTGTTATGATCATGAACTGAAGTCTCCATTTGATGATGATGGTTTGAGGGATTACAGAGCTGAAAGTCCAAATTTATACTAGTATTCTTTGATTATGAGAAGGAAGAAGCAAAATTTGGCAGATTCTTGGTAACAGTGTTGTCATGTGATTAATTCGCATTTCGGTGAAAGAATATTATCAACGGATATGGGGTCTATCTTAGTCAACAATCATGCCGTTACCATGATATATGTGCATTAAATTTAATGTCATGTATAATTTGCTAGGCTGCGCCTGCTGCTAGCCAACCTGGAAGAGGCGACTGCTCAAGCAACATTAAAAATATTACTATGTACCAACTGTTTTTTTGAAACATCTAGTTTATAAACTGAAGCATGATGCTTAGCTTAGGATGCAATTAAAATGATGATGGTATTATTTTAATCATAAGTTTAATGAGTTGGCTAATTGTCTTTCTGAGCAGACATGACGAACTCAAACTCCCTTTTGTAGTTTTGTTTCACAAAAAAGAAAATGACTCACTCAGCCCAGAATGTTCTGTTATAAATAAGTTTTATTAGAAACCATTGACATCTGGCGGGGATAGCTCAGTTGGGAGAGCGTCAGACTGAAGATCTGAAGGTCGCGTGTTCGATCCACGCTCACCGCATTTTCTTATTAATTTTTTTGCTAGTCTACTCAATGGGCTTATGTTAGCTGGGCTCTGGGCTTTGTAATGGGCTTAGCCACGAGGCAGATTAGCGGGCTCTCATGGACGACAGCTCTGCGATTTTTCTTACTAAACATTTTTTTGAAAACGCTGCGTTTTCATTATATATATATATATATATATATATATATTTTTCAGTTCCTGTCCTCTTTACCGGAACGGAGAGAGAAATGAGTTTTGGCCCTTGGGGGAGGGGCCAGAGATAGGAAGGGAAAGAGAAAGGAGAAAGGGAGAAGGGGGAGGAGGGTCGCCGTTTCCCACCGCGGAGGCCGCCGTCCGGCTAGGGTGAGACCGTTTTGGTCTCTATGTTTCGGAACCCTTGAGAAAGAGAGAGGAGCTCCGGTTCTCATCTTTCATACCATTTTCTTGGCAAATTTCGGAACCCTAACATCTTCTTTTTGAAACACGCGTCTGTCATTTGAACAGGCATCATGTTAATTGACAAATTCAAATGATAGATGCGTGTTTAAAAAGAAGATTTCAAGGACTTGGACAAAAGCCAGAAAAACCATATGCAAAACAAAAAACTCAAAGAGGAAAGAGGAAACCCAAGTTCAAAAGTTGTTCCAAGTAGGAAAAAGCAGCCCCAGGTAGATTTTTGGTTAAATGGCAATTAACATTTTCCCCCTTTGATGTGAATTAATGCAGTTTAAAATGCCGGAGCAAGAAATGTGTGTTGTACTTTGCCAGATTAAGCTTGATGCAAAAATTGTTTGCAGTTTAAGGAGAATGTTGATGATGAATATCGAGTCAATATGTATGCTACTTGTTTCTTGAAACATGGAATTGATCTTTTGCAGTCAAGTTTCTTTTTAGAATTTATTTGTGACTCATGTGACAGAATCCTTGATAACCTTCCCCTTATTGTTCCCATCAGAAGGTTAGATCAGGAGCTCCTGCCATTTATCAGCTTCTCTAACATATTGGCCTCAAGGGCCAATACCATGGGGTAAACACAATAATCTGAGAGTTCCTTTAGTTTTGGATGTAAAAGCTACTATGTATGCTTATGTCGTCTGATTTTGCAAGCAAGCAGGGAACGTCCTTCACTGTCAGTATAGTATACCAAACTGACTGCCAGAATTGTGGGATTTGAGGTTAAGCCATACGGGTTAGCTTTTCTGAGTTATACTATACCATAAATTTGATTATTCTAGGTACCTGTGGCTGTAATTGTAATATTTTGATGTCATTTTTTCATACAATCAATGCAGTATTGAGTATGAATACGAGGGGAATGAAGTGAGAAATCTCGTTTAACAGCATGTGATCCTCATACTAAACACGCAGCTGTTAATTCTAACACTCATCAAGGAGTTGAAGCAGTTTAAGAAATTATACACCCTTTAAGTTCTTCTAGTGTTCCTGCTGGAGTATACATGAAGGAGAAGGGGATTCAAGGTCACATTAAAGTACAGCCTCTTCATCTTGCTGAGTGGGATACTGATGACAGAGTCGCCTTTTTCACGAGTGGAAGGTGAAGCTCTCTCCCTTGCATCAATTATTATTTTGTACCTTGGGTATTTTTCTGGTTTTGAATGTAAGAATGGCGTTTCAGAAATTATACATTTCGTGATTTTGAGAGAAAAATGAACAAGGTGTTTGCTTGTAGGTGTTACAGTGACGGTTGTCTTCCTGAAACATACATGGAAAAAGAATTTTGGCGTGAAATTACTTGTGCAAAGACAGAAAGTGTTGAATAGCTTGTGATATTTAGGGTAGTGCTGTTTTCTTCTCCCTATTACCTGCTTGGAACTAGCAAATGGAATTTGAAGGTGTTGATCCAGTACTATCATTTGAGGTCTTATTTCTTAAAAAGTGTCCCCATTACCCATTACATAGCTGATTGATCTCATTTGTTGTATTGTAAACTCTTATCTTTGTTCTGGATTGTGGTTCAATTAGTTCTTATATACATATTTTTGTTTGATTTCAGAAACTCTCATGACTGTCCAGCCCATTTTGTGTCTACTTGAAACTGCAATTTCGGTAATCAAATTGTCAAAATTTCCTTCTCTTCCAAATTTTGGCACTTAAGATTATTGATCTCTCACATGTATGGTCTTCATATATTGATTTATATTTGTTTCATGGAGTAAGTAATTGACCCCATGCTTTTTATTGGAATGCTATTTAGTATGTTTGCATGGCACGTGGAGGACCATTATTTGTATAGGTAAATGTTATGAAACATTACGAGTCCTTTTCACCCATTTTATTTTCTATATTTCTTAAATTGATTGTTCTTATCTTTGAGCACAGCACCAGTTTTCATTACAGTAAACCTATGTAAGTGTCTCATGACTTCTTTATATGATTCTAGATATAAGCGACTGCCTTCCTTAGATGGTTGCTTGATAATCTCTGTGCACCATTCTACTGTCCCTTACGGTATCTTGTGGAACAATTCTTTTATTGGAATTACTCATGAAGGGATCATTGAGCTGAAGGAACTAGAGGTGTTGGACTTGGGATATAATACTTGCAGTTGACCTCTTCCCCCTGAACTTGGCAGCAATCTGTCGCTAACGATCCTGTAAGTAATGATGTCAAAAAGAAAAAGTTTCATTTCTGCTTCACTATTCATCCTTTCCTAGTTATAATATGCTTCTGAAATACTTTGTGATATTCTGTTCTTTACTCATTAGGTCTATGAGGCCTTACTCATGACTATGAAAACATTCTTGACGTGGAAGCCCCAAACACTTATGGATGGTGATGGGGACTCATTGTTGCTACTCCACGGCTGGGCGCTATTAATTTAGTTGTTCTTCAGGTAATTAATCCACTGTATTTCTGCTGCATATTCTCGGTGTATAATCATTCTTGCCAATTGCTAAATTGTTAACACTTGCAGACAGTAAAAGGTTCAGCTCAATAATGGATCCTCGACTTGAAAAACAGTTCTTAATAAGAGTAGCTTGAGCAATCTCTAAATTAGCACTCTTGTCTAGTAAAAAGTGCTAAGGACTGGCCAAAGGTGAGCCAAGTGGTGGAGAAGTAGAAGCAGATAATCCAAGTTTCAGATGGAGGAAATGCTCTGGAGAATGAGAGTCCTGAGGAAACTGAAACTAAACCAGTCAAAACAGAAAAGAATTCAAATCAAATATGGAGTCTCAGAATCATGGAAAAGGTGGATGTCACACCTTGCAAAACTGGTCAGCATTTAGATTGTCCAAGTAGGAGATTGATGATGTTGCAGAGGGCCAAAGTAATTTAAGTTCTCTCTTTCATTTCTTCACCTTTATAATTTTAATGAATATTATCAAATTGTGCCTTATTACCCACCTCCATGTCCATGTACAACTGATGACATTTTGGCCTTTAAAAAAAAATCTTTCTTCAGTTCTCATTCTCTTGGTAAATCCGAGTTGACATTGCTTCATTCAATAGTTGGCTTTCAAATCAATATATAAGCTTAATTTTAATGTTACATATAATATACCTCTAAGATTCTCATTTCTTTTTGATAAACCAAAACTATACCTTTCTTCTCTGCGAGTTATCTGAATTTGCATTTATCTGAAATCAGTCTACACTAGCACTCCCACTCTCACTCAGCCCCAAAAGTACTGCTTTTCTTCATTTTTTTCATTTTTCTTTTCTTATTTCGTTTTTGCAATTTTAACTTTTGTTCTTTTTTCAATAGTCGAAGGATATGACGTTGAAGGACACCTATGTCGCACCACCTTCCACGGCTGAGTCAGATCCTCATATCAGTGTTGTTTCTTCCGTTTCTGAAACATTCATAAAGGATAGCGAAGGTTTGAAGACCAGCGTAATTACCATTGGCTCTGTCTCAGAGGATGGTAGTGGTCCTGTTAACAATTTTTAGACGAAGATTGGCCGATCTGAGAGGCTCGGGGTACCTGTCCAGTTTTCTGAGCAAGGGAAACGTAATTCTAGGGCTGAGAGGTAGGTAAATTCTTTATTTCCTCCTTTTTATGGTCTTGTCTAGGGTTTATACGCTTTTTTCTTAAAGCTTGTATGGATTGTTTGTTTTTTATTGTGATTTATTGCTGAAAATGACAATATGAATAATAATTTATTTAATGAGGATTTTGAGGCTCTGATGTTTTGAGAAACATAGATTTAATCGTCCTTTCTACTTATTAATGGTTTTCAATTGTCTTCAAGCTTATGTACTGGTCTGATTTCTTTTAGAATATGTCAAAATTTCATTATAACCAAAGTTTTTCAAATTTTATCAATTTATGTCTTGGTTCTCAAGAGATGAGTTGAACTCCTGCATAAACTTATCTTACCATGCATACCTTCTTGTTTGGCTGGGAATAGTTTAGTAAATTACGGTGAATCTTATCTTTGTTTAATGTGAGTAGAGTGACACTCTGTAGCCCTTTAAAATGTTTGTTACTCCAATTTGAAATGATGATATTATCTTGTTCTTTGGCTAATGATGCTGTGAATTCTGTTTTGTAGGCACTCCGTGATGCATTCCTTAATATATCAGACGAAGCCAAAGCTGACAACTCATGGGTATCTTTATAATGAAGGGAAATAATTTGAGGTACTTTTCTGCTATTTCTACAGAGATATTATTAGGCTCATTTTACTTCAGTGGGGCATAATGTCAATTGATCTTAAACTGATACACAAGGCAAGAATCCAAACATCTATTTAACTTGTCACATTTACTTCCACAAAGGATTAGTACACCTACTTTCACTCTTTGAAGAAATAATGTACATATATATATTCCATGGAATGGAAATATTTGCATGTTTTATTACTTCCGCAACATCTTTTTATTTGGTGCACCAGCTGATATCGCTTCTTTTAAGTGTTATCATATATGCATGCAAATAATTTCAAACATAATCTTTCAATACTTCCTGTTGTTGCAGGTTAAGTATATAATATAAGTTAATTTACTGTTGCATCTTCCACAGTTCTGAGGCCAATGAACAAGCTCTTGTTGGACATCTTTCTAGGCCTGTAAGTTTCCTTTTTCTGGAATAAAAAGCTCTAGTGTTTTGACTTATATGATATTGGTTGTCAAGCATTTGAAGATTGCATGGTATGTTTACTCCTTTCTCAATTCCCACATATTTCAGGTTATTGATCTTGAGTTCAATGCCATTGCTTCAAACTTACTAGCATCTGGGGCTGATGGTGGCAAAATCTGCATCTGGAATTTGGCTGCACCTGCACAGTCTTAAGGTATGTCCCTGTTGTCTGTAATTAATATATATATATATATATGTGTGTGTGTGTGTGTGTGTGTGTGTGTGTGTGTGTGTGTGCGTGTGTGTGTGTGCGTGTGTGTGTGTGTGTGTGTGTGTATCCTTTTGAAAATAGGAATTGAGATGGCAATTATTTACATTGTTATGGGTTTCAGTGGTTACAAGATAGTGAATTGGCTTTTTGAGGAAACATATGTATTAACCTTGCTGTTTGTCTTTAGATTGTCTCTGCAATTGTGAACAATGATCTTATGAGCCTTTTCAACACCGGGCCTCTAAAATTCTGGAAGGAAACACTTGCACTCATCTGTACGGTGAGTTTCTTATCTGGAAGGAAGTAGTCTTAGATGTGTAGTGTTGTTGCAATGATTTATATAACTGTACTTGACAACAGTATTGCTAGTATTATGGACATTTATTATATTTAATGAGCAGTTTGCCCAGATAGAAGAATGGACTGTACTCTGCGATACACTTGCTTTGAAACTAATGGCTGCTGGTAATACTCTGGCAGCAACTCTCTGGTATATATGTGCTGGAAATATTGATAAAACAGTTGAGATTTGGTCAAGGTGCCTGACAACTGAACATGATAAGAAATCTTATGTTGATCTTCTCTAGTTAAATAGCAACCTGTAGGAACAAATATCAAATTTAAGTTGTTTACGAGAGATCTGACAACAGATTTTTATTTTGTAGGATTTGATGGAAAAGACCATTGTCCTTGCTTTGGCTACTGGCCAAAAGCCGTTTAGTGAATCCCTATGCAAGCTTGGTGAGAAATATGCTGAAATTTTGGCTATTCAAGGGCTTCTGACAGCAGCGATGGAATACTTGAAACTTTTTGGGGTCTGATGAGTTGTCACCTGAACTTGCGATTTTAAAAGATCGTATTGCAGTTTCTGCAGAACCTGGTATGTGCTTAGGAGATGGGTGATGGTTAATGCTGTAGTGCTGTTATACATGGTTTTGTTATTTATGAGTGCTTAATCTATAATCCTGCAAATAATTCACTTGAAAACGGTCATGTTGGTCACTGTATTAATGTCAACACCAGCTGAAATTGGTAGAAATCTTTATTGAGCTTTATGATTTAGGGTCCTGAAGCCTTGATGTTCTAGATCAAACTGGACTTTAAGCTTCTCTTTCTGGACTTTGTCTTTTTCAATTTATGTCGCAGTTGTGTTTTTGACTTGCGTGTGAAAGCAACATTTATGAGGACTAACAAGAAAGTAGTTTAGTCAAGCTTGATTTAAGGTGGTCTGCACTAGGTGCTTGTTGACCATATCTATTTTTCTTGAAGAGAAAGAAACTAAACCTGCCGTTTACAAGAATTTTCATCTGGCAAGTGGATCTGTCTTTGAGCCTTCGTAACCCATGTATCAGGTGCTTTGTGCTTTTATTTTTTGTATGATAGGTCTTTGATTGAATGCTCCTTGCTAATCTGTTTTCATGTTGTGAATGAATTTTTATTTTGCTTTTGGTTACTTTCCCCCATTGCTTAGGATTCCCCTGCATCAGAAATTATCAGCGTTCGTTTCCTCCATATGGAACATATGCACCTGCTGCCACATATCATCCTCAAGCACCGCCTGCCAGCATTTTTGTCCCAAGCCGACCTACTTATGTTCCCCAGGTATGCTGAATGTGGTATATGTTGCGTATAGCAACTAATTATTGGTATATCTGAGGTAATGGCAAAATATCTTTCTTCACAATTTACTGTTATTCTATCTTGCTATCTCTTTGGCCAAAAAATCTTGCTATCTCAATGCCAAGAAACAATTTGGTTTGATATTTAGTTTCATTTGCTCTCAAAACCTGCTATGGCTGCTATCTGTAAAATGGTTTTGACTAGTCTCGAAAGAAAAGGAGTCAACTCAGAAAGATATTTGACTTTTAAGGATCAGCTTCGTCTTGTTTGGTTAAATTTTATCTTAAAAATTCATATTCAACTATTCTTTGAGTCCTTATACGCTATGTTCTATCTTATTATATAGTTCCTTTTGATCTGTCTTATTTCACAACTTCAGGATATTGTTACTGTTCTGGCATATCCATATGGCAATCGGAGTACGTGGAAGGCTCGCGATGGGAGCTGCTACTTCAAACGTGAACAGTAGG
The DNA here is from genome assembly GCA_001974805.1 of Corchorus capsularis. Lineage (NCBI taxonomy): Eukaryota > Viridiplantae > Streptophyta > Magnoliopsida > Malvales > Malvaceae > Corchorus > Corchorus capsularis. The sequence goes on from AWWV01014434.1 coordinate 23,294, forward strand.
GCTGTCCCCTGGGGTGCATAGTGTTGTCTAGCATGTGTAGTCCAATTTTTAGGTTTATTGAACATGGGCAATGCGTTCGATGTCGCATAGATTCATCATTACAGCATATAGTTTATTTTGGTTTTAGATTTATCGTCACATCATATAGTTCCAGGTTTATCATTATATCATATAGTCTTCTGCGTTACATCATATAGACTTAGGCCCAACGTTACATCATATAGATTTAACATCATATAAATTTAGGCCCAGAGTTCCATCATATAGGCTTAGACCCACATCATATACATTTAGGTCTAGCGTTACATCATATAGATTTAGGTTCAGCGTCCAGCATTGCATCATATAGATTTAGCTCCAACGTTACATCATATATAGTCTTAGGCCCAACATTACATCATATATATCATATAAATTTAGATCCAGCATTACATCATATTGTCTTAGGCCCAGCATAGATTTAGGCCCAACATTACATCATATAGTCTTAGGCGGTGTAAGTGATACAGTACTACTCGAGAACTACTCGGACTCGACTAAAAAAAAATCGAGTTTGGCTCGGAAAATTCGAGCCGAGCTCGAGCTCGAGCTACTCGAGTAGTCGAGAGCCGAGCTCGAGCTGCTCAAGTAGTCAAGTGAGCCGAGCTTGAGAGGCTCGTCGAGCCTAATCGAGCTCCTTAATATTATTGTGTAATTACCAGATTAACCTTAAATAATTTAGGGGTTTTAGATAATAGGGATGATTATGTCTATTCAATAAAATGTATTACAATCTAAGTATTTCCTTCTTCAACCTTTCAAATCTGGTATGCCGCCCCTTTCCGCAAACACGTCTGTTCCCTTCCATTTTCCGACAATTAACAAGATAGAAATCAAGGGTTTTTAAGTTGGGCTTGCTAATAGATATCGATTCACTTGTTCTTGCCTGTTAGTGGTTAACGCTACAATCTTTCCTTTTGGCTTTTATTTCTTTTTTGGCAAGAGTTTTGATTTGGTTTCAGGTGAGAAAATGTTTAAAAAATTCCTTTGTTCAAAACTTTTCAAGTCCAAAATTTCAAGCTATGGTCCGTCTTGTTTTCGTTAAAACCACAAATATTTAAATCCTTTTTTTCTTTGAATTGAGGGAACAAATTGTTCTAAGAAGCTTCTACATATCTTTAATTGAAGGAAAAATAGAATTTTTGGAACAATAATCCAATCTTGTTTTGGGTCTGTCGAGCTTTCGAATAGCTCGAATAAGCTCGAGGTGTCAAGTCGAGCTCAAATAGCAAAACCAAAGCTCGGTCGAGCTCTTGTCCGAGCTTGAGCTCAAATTTTTTAGTCGAGCTCGATCAGCTCACTACTCAGCTTGACTTGACTCGATTACAACCCTAATTACCCAACGTTACATCATATAGATTTAGATCCAGCGTTACATAGTCGTAGGTCTAGCGTTACATTATATAGATTTTTTTTTTGCCAAAACATCATATAGATTTAAGCCCAGTTACATCATATAAATTTAAACCCAACGTTACATCGTATAGTCTTAGGTCCAACGTTACATCGTATAAATTTAGGCACATTGTACCTAATTTAACTTTTATTTGTTGTGCCTAATTGTTCTCCGATTGGACATTTCTAGAATTCATATAATTCATTGATGATTGATGATGATGTTTCGTGCCAAAACTCATTGAAATATTTATATTTATCTAACCAAATCTTAGCCACATTGGATTTAAGAATTTGTTTTTATGAGTATCTAAATCATGTTTCGATTTAATAAGAAATTAATTAAAAAAAAGGAAAAAAAATTAGAAGTGTGAAAAGTCCTTCAAAATTATTGGCATTGAATTATATATTTTTTACGAGTATTGTTGCCGAAAATTGAGGAAAAAAAATATCAGGTTAGTTTTTGCAAAATTTTAGCCAAAATCTTATACCATCACAGTTTTTAGCTAAAAATGCGCTCCGGGCCCCGGCTCAGTTTTGAATAATATTTTTGCACCAATATTCATTGAAATATCTATATTCATCTAACCAAATCTCAGCCACATTGGATTTAAGGGTTTATTTTTACGAGCATCAGAAATCTTATTTTGATTTTATTAGAAATTAATTCACAAAAAATAGGAAAAACGATATTAGAAGCGTGAAAAGCCTTTCAATCTTTTTGGCATTAAATTATATATTTTTTATGAGTATTGCGTCAAAAAATTGAGGAAAATATTTTTGGGTCAGTTTTCGGAAAATTTTAGCCGAAATCTTGTACTAACCATCACAGTTTTTGACTAAAAAAACGTTCCAGCCAAAAGCTTAGTTTTGCATGATTTTTGGCTCCAAGACTCGTTGAAATATCTATATTCATCTAACCAAATCTCAGTCACATTGGATCTAAAAATTTGTTTTTACGAGCATCAGAATCTTGTTTTGATTTTATTAGAAATTAATTTAAAAAATAGGAAAGACGATATTAGAAGCATGAAAAGCCCTTCAATCTTTTTGGCATTGAATTATATATTTTTTACAAGTATTGTATCCAAAAATTGAGGAAAAAATTTTCAGGCCAGTTTTTGCAAAATTTTAACTGAAAACGTTTACCAACCATCAGAGTATTTGACGAGGCTCCCTTGTTCCTTCCCATTGCTTTATCAATAATATCTTCCGCTTTTCAAAAAAAAAACATTAGAGTATTTGGCTAAAAATGCGTTTCGGGCCTCGGCTCAGTTTTGCATGATTTTTAGCGTCAAGACTCATTGAAATATCTATATTCATCTAACCAAATCTTAGTCACATTGGATCTAAGAATTTGTTTCTACGAGAATCAGAATCTTGTTTTGATTTTCTTTTAGAAATTAATTCAGAAAAATAGGAAAATTGATATTATAAGCGTGAAAATCTCTTCAATCTTTTTCTATTGAATTATATATATATATATATATATATAATTCAATCCTGTGGATCTGATACCAGACAATCCCGTGGATCTGAGGATAGGAACTTTGATTGGAAGTAGAATAATTATAAAATTTGGGAACTATAAAATTGAAACAGTTTGAGAGAATAATTTTAAAGTAAAGTTTGGATAAAAATTGGAAAAAAGTATGGAGATCTTTTATTTCTTTGTATGAAAATTTGAGCTTGCTTCTTACATTTGGTTCTGGATCTTTTATAGAGAGAGAGCTCCGTCACTCAATATAATTTTCTCAATACAATCAATAATTCTACTTTGCACTATTGACATAATTTTGCCTTGGAGACAATTTTTGCAGAGATTCCTTCATAATTGGGATAACTTTGCAGGCCATTTGCTTTATCTTCATCCAATGAGTTTGCCTTGCATTATTGACATAATTGGAGACAATTTTTTTGCAGAGATTCCTCCATGATATGGATAACTTTTGCAGACCATTCATCCAACTTTTTCCTTTTTTTTTGAATCTATTTTTTCTTCCTGGTTTTAGTGATCTTGACTGTAGTGAGGTCTTCTGCCAGATCCACAGTTCTTTCTGATGATGTTTATGATGCTTCTTCCTCTTCCTCTGTTTCAGAATCAGAATTCATTGAACTTAGCATTTCTGCCATAAGCTTCTTGTATTCTTTTTTGGTTTTTGCTTGTGCTAGTATAGTACTAGCATTAGATTTTGCTTGGAGAAATCTAGCTATGTCTTTGTTTGGAGATGCAGATTTACAAAGACTTGGATTTTGTGTAAAGAAATTATCCAAGTACTTTGCGTCATAATTTTCTTCATTGAATTTGTCCCACCATTTGGTTTTGAAAACTCTAATCAAGGATGTTATATTGAGACATTCATCAAATTCATAATCATAACTCCATGAAACAATCTTGGAGATATTTAATTTGGTGAAAAAATGGATGGTTTGGTAAAGATGTTTTTGATCTGGTTCAGGTTGGTATTTGTCAAAAAATTTGGACCAAAGGTCTTTCATTTTTGGGGGTAAAATTTCAGGTGATGGTCCATACCAGGTCCACCATTTTTGAAACCAATAGGGGAATTTGTATTGGGATCCATATTTGAAATATATGAGTCAGGAATGCCACATATGTTTGTTATTCATTTGAAACGCTACATACCAGGCGGTAATATAATCCCAATATGAAAAATGGGTGCAATGGTTTATTTTTGTGGAGAATGAGGTTGGGAATTTTAGCAAGGTTGATGGATTTTGTTCCCAATCTTTTGGTCTGAGAACTTTAATAATTTGGGCTGTGGAATGGGTGATAAAATTTGGATCTTTAGAATCAGTGTAATGTTTGAAATTTACTGATCCTGTTTGTATCAAAATATTTGTGTAAAATTCATGTGTTTTTGCCACATGCTGTGGAACAAAATGTTGCTCATTTTGTTTTGCTAAAATATGTGGAGGTTTTTCAGAGGGATTAAAATCATCCTCCACCACACAGATGTATTCCACATTTTTATTTGGAAAATACTGTGAACTTTTCTGAGTGGAATTTTGAGAAATTGCAATTTGTTTTGGGAAAATCTCTTGAATAGATAATTGTTTTGAAACATTTGTGAGAGATTTTGGTTTGTGTATCTCTCTATTTTTTGAAATTTTTACAGCTTCAGCACTAATTTTTTGAAGAGGACTTTCATCCTTCATTTGTGCTAGTGCTAATGCCACTTCTGGGGATTGAGAAAGGTTCTCAACCCATTTTTTGATTTGAGATGAAATCTCATTTGGGTCCTGTGCATCCTGGAATGATGGACCAGCTGATGATTTTGATGAAGAAGTATCTTCATTTGCTTCTGCTTGAAAGATTTCGGACCATGATTTAATCTGTTTTGTTGAAATTGGTTTTTGGGTCGATGCTTCTTGCATCTTCCCTTTGCCTTTATCTCTCAGTTTGGGGGCATGTTGCAAAAATTCTCTGGTGAGGAAATCGGGTAAAGAATTAGATTCTTCCTTAATATATTCAATTTCGAAATCAAATATGCTTAAAATAGCTTGCCATCTTGCAAAAATTTGTTTGGAAGCAATATTTTGAACATCTTTTTGTAAAACTTCTTTTGCTGATTTGCAATCAATTCTCAAGAGGAGTTTTTGATTTAATAAATCACTTTGAAATTTGGTAATACATAAAACAATTGACAAAATCTCTTTTTTAATGGTACTATAATTTTGCTGAGTTGGATTCCAATGCCTAGAGGTGAACTGCACTATTTGTTCCTTGCCATTTGTGACTTGTTTTAAGATTAACTTCATGCCATTGGATAGTCTTGGGTATTACAGTATGGGCTCTTGTAGTGTCAGTTTCTATTAAAAGGGTAGTTTCTCCTTTTGGGCTTTGCAATAAAGCTTTAATGTTAACTACGGAATACATTGCTTTAAAATGTAACCTATAAACTAGAGTTAACACTTCAGATCCTGGAAGCATTTTGTAATTGTGGGTATGAATTTGAAGAGTTAATGACTTCAAAATATTTTTGTCCGTTAAAGATACCATAAAATTTGGATAGCAATTGAAATGTATTGGTCCTGTACAAAGACTTGTTTCTATTGTTCCTAATAAAGAATCATTAAACATAATATGTCTTTCATCTCTTAAGACAATTAAGATTGAGGTATTTTTTGTTGCTTATACACTAAAGGGTTTTACACCTACTTGGACTAATCCAAAATGAATATATTTGTATTTTTGCTCTTTAAGTTTATTAATGAGTGTTTTATCAAGTAATTGAATAGTTTGATGTTCCTTTTGGATAGGAAGACTTTTTTCCTTTGTTTTTATAATGTAATTACAGAAAGCATTAAAATTCTCAAAAGTTGTTTTCTTGTATATTTGATTTATAGGGACAATAGGAATGTTCAAATTGTCAAATTTTTGGGGAACATTTTCATAATGTTCTTCTTGTTCATTAACCGTTTGAGAGGCTTGGTCAGAATCTTGGGATTTAATGGAAACAGAACTTGCAGAAGAGTTGGTTATCCTAAGATATGGTAACATCTTTTATTTTCTAATTTCCTACCAAATGGGAGTTCTACTATCAATATTATTAAAATTACTAGAATTACCTACAAGGATACTAAGTCTAATTTTGCCTAACCCATGGCTTATAAGACTTTTGTATCAGAACTCAGCAATTATAGTAAAATTTTTAATAAAGATAGTTAAACCAAAACTCAGAAATTGAAAACAAAATAATGCTTCAAAATCTCAGGAATTACCTGCTCCTCCCTGGCTCGGATACCAGACAATCCCGTATTGTCTGATACCAGACAATATCCAATAGAATAATTATAAAATTTGATTGGAAGTAGAATAATTATAAAATTTGGGAACTATAAAATTATAAAATTTGGGAACTATAAAATTGAAACAGTTTGAGAGAATAATTTTAATGTAAAGTTTGGATAAAAATTTGGATAAAAATTGGAAGAAAGTATGGAGATCTTTTATTTCTTTGTATGAAAATTTCAGCTTGCTTCTTACATTTGGTTCTGGAGCTTTTATAGAGGGAGAGCTCCGTCACTCAATACAATTTTCTCAATACAATCAATAATTCTATTTTGCACTATTGACATAATTTTGCCTTGGAGACAATTTTTGCAGAGATTCCTTCATAATTGGGATAACTTTGCAAATGGATATATATATATATATATATAAAAGAAATTGAGGAAAATTGAGGATTGTGCCAAATATATATATATATATATATTATGAGTATTGTGCCAAAAAATTGAGGAAAAAATTTTCGGGTCAATTTTTGAGGAGTAGTTGAAATCGTGTACTAACACTATCACAGTTTTTGGTTAAAAACGCGTTCCGGGCCTCGGCTCAGTTTTGCATGATTTTTGGCGCGAAGACTCATTGAAATATTTATATTCATCTTACCAAATCTCAGTGACATTGGATCTAAGGATTTGTTTTTACGAGCATCAGGTTCTTGTTTCGATTTTATTAGATTTTAATTCAAAAAATTAGAAAAAATGATATTAGAAGCGTGAAAAGCCCTTCAATCATTTTTGTATTCAATTATATTTTTTTTACGAGTATTGTGTCCAAAAATTGTGGAAAAAATTTTAGGGTCAGTTTTCGCGAAATTTTAGCCGAAATCGTGCACTAAATAACCATCACAGTATTTGGCTAAAAACGCGTTCCGGGCAAAGACTCAGTTTTGCATATTTTTGGCTCCAAGACTCATTGAAATATCTATATTCATCTAATCAAATCTCAGGCACATTGGATTTAAGGATTTGATTTTACGAGCATCAAAATCTTGTCTTAATTTTAATAAAAATTAATTCAGAAGAAATAGGAAAAATGATTTAAGATGCGTGAAAAGCCATTCAATCTTTTTGGCATTCAATTATATATTTTTAATGAGTATTGTGTCCAAAAATTGAGGAAAAAATTTTCGGGCCAGTTTTCGCAAAATTTTAGCCGAAATCGTGTACTAACCATCATAGTATTCGGCTAAAAACGCGTTCCGGGCAAAAGGCTTATTTTTGCATGAATTTTGGCGCCAAGACTCATTGAAATATCTATATTCATCTATCATAATCTCAGTCACATTGGATCTAAGAATTTGTTTTTACGAGCATCGGAATCTTGCTTTGATTTTATTAGAAATTAATTCAAAAAAATATGAAAGACGATATTAGATGCGTGAAAAACCCTTCAATGTTTTTGGCATTGAATTATATATTTTTTTACGAGTATCGTGTCCAACAATTGAGAAAAAAAAATTTCTGGCGTTTTCGCAAAATTTTAGCCGAAATCGTGTACTAATCATCATAGTTTTTGGCTAAAAACGCGTTCCGGGCTTTGACTCAGTTTTGCATGATTTTTGACACCAAGACTCATTGAAATATCTTTATTTATCTAACCAAATCTCAGCCACTTTGGATTTAAGGATTTGCTTTTACGAGTATCAGAATATTGTTTTGATTTTAATAGAAATTAATTAAGAAAAAATAGGAAAAACGATTTTAGAAACGTGAAAAGCCCTTCAATGTTTCTGGCATTCAATTAAATACTTTTTACGAGTATTGTGTCAAAAAATTGAGAAAAAATTTTTTTGGGTAAGTTTTCGGAAAATTTTAGCCGAAATCGTGTACTAACCCATCATAGTTTTTGGCTAAAAACGCGTTCCGGGCTTTGACTCAGTTTTGCATGATTTTTAACACCAAGACTCATTGAAATATCTTTATTTATCTAACCAAATCTCAGCCACTTTGGATTTAAGGATTTGCTTTTACGAGCATCAGAATATTGTTTTGATTTAATAGAATATTAAGAAAAATAGGAAAAGACGATTTTAGAAGCGTGAAAAGCCCTTCAATGTTTCTTGCATTCAATTATATACTTTTTACGAGTATTGTGTCCAAAATTGAGGAAAAAATTTTTTGGGTAAGTTTTCGGAAAATTTTAGCCGAAATCGTGTACTAATCATCATAGTTTTTGGCTAAAAACGCGTTCCGGGTTTTGGCTCAGTTTTGCATGATTTTTGACACCAAGACTCATTGAAATATCTTTATTTATCTAACCAAATCTCAGTCACTTTGGATTTAAGGATTTGCTTTTACGAGCATCAGAATATTGTTTTGATTTTAATAGAAATTAATTAAGAAAAATAGGGAAAACGATTTTAGAAGCGTGAACAGCCCTTTAATGTTTCTGGCATTCAATTATATACTTTTTACGAGTATTGTGTCAAAAAATTGAGGAAAAATTTTTTCGGTCATTTTTCGCAAAATTTTAGCCGAAATCGTCATCATAGTTTTTGGCTAAAAACGCGTTCCGGGCTTTGGCTAAGTTTTGCATGATTTTTTACACCAAGACTCATTGAAATATCATTATTTATCTAACCAAATCTCAGCCACTTTGGATTTAAGGATTTGCTTTTACGAGCATCAGAATATTGTTTTGATTTTAATAGAAATTAATTAAGAAAAAATATTAAAAACGATTTTAAAAGCGTGAAAAGCCCTTCAATGTTTCTGGCATTCAATTATATACTTTTTACGAGTATTGTGTCAAAAAATTGAGGAAAAAAATTTTTGGGTCAGTTTTCGGAAAACTTTAGCCGAAATTGTGTACCATCACAGTTTTTGGCTAAAAAGGAATTCCGGACAAAGGCTTAGTTTTGCGTGATTTTAGGCGCCAATACTCATTGAAATATCTATATTCATCTAACCAAATCTCAGTCACATTGGATCTAAGAATTTGTTTTTACGAGAATCAGAATTTTGTTTTGATTTTTTTAGAAATTAATTCAGAAAAAATAGGAAAAACAATATTATAAGCGTGAAAATCCCTTCAATGTTTTTGGCATTGAATTATATATATATATATATATATATATTACGAGTATTGTGCCTAAAAATTGAGGAAAAAAATTCCGGGTCAGTTTTCACAAAATTTTAGCCGAAATCGTGTACTAACCATCACATTTTGGCTAAAAACGCGTTCCGGGCCTCGGCTCAGTTTTGCATGATTTTTGGGGCGAAGACTCATTGAAATATCTATATTCATCTTAACAAATCTTAGTCACATTGGATCTAAGGATTTGTTTTTACAAGCATCAAAATCTTATTTCGATTTTATTAGATTTTAATTCAAAAAAATTAGGAAAAA
>AWWV01014435.1:0-25549 GCA_001974805.1 Corchorus capsularis
AGCGTACTAACCATCACAGTATTTGGCTAAAAACGCGATCCGGGCATCGACTCAGTTTTGCATGATTTTTTGCTCCAAGACTCATTGAAATTTCTATATTCATCTAACAAAATCTCAGCCACAGTGGATTTCAGGATTTGTTTTTTCGAACATCGGAATCTTGTTTTGATTTTAATAAAAATTAATTCATAAAAATAGGAAAAATGATTTTAGAAGCGTGAAAAGCCATTCAATCTTTTTGGCATTCAATTATGTATTTTTAACGAGTATTGTTTCCAAAAATTGAGGAAAAAAATTTTCGGGTCAGTTTTCACAAAATTTTAGCCGAAATCGTGTACTAACCATCACAGTTTTGAGCTAAAAACGCGTTCCGGGCTTCAGCTCAGTTTTGAATGATTTTTGACACCAAGACTCATTGAAATATCTATATTCATCTAACCAAATCTCAGCCAATTTGGATTTAAGGATTTCTTTTTACGAGCATCAGAATCTTGTTTCGAATTTAATAGAAATTAATTCATAAAAAGTAGGAAAAACGATTTTAGAAGCGTGAAAAGCCTTCAATGTTCTGACATTAAATTATATATTTTTACTAGTATTGTGTCCAAAAATTGAGGAAAAAATTTTCGGGTTAGTTTTTGCAAAATTTTAGCTGAAATCGTGTACTAACTATCACAGCTTTTTGCTAAAAACGCGTTCCCGATCTCAGATCAGTTTTGCATGATTTTTTACACAAAGACTCATTGAAATATCTATATTTATTTAAGCAAATCTCAGACACATTGGATTTAAGGATTTATTTTTACGAGCATCAGAATCTTGTTTCCATTTTATTAGAAATTAATTCTAAAAAATAGGAAAAACAATATTAGAAGCATGAAAAGCCCCTCAATATTTTTGGCATTGTCCAAAAATTAAGAGGATTTGTCCAAAAATTAAAGAAAAATCTTTAGGGCTAGTTTTTGCAAAATTTTAACCGAAATCGTGTATTAACCATCACAGTTTTTGACTAAAAACACGTTCCAAGCCTTGGCTCAGTTTTGCATGTTTTTTTGGCGCCAAGACTCAGAGAAATATCTATATTCTTCTAACCGAATCTCATACATATTAGATTTAAGGATTTGTTTTTACGAGCTTCAGAATCTTGTTTCCATTTTTTTAGAAATTAATTCAGAAAAAATAGGAAAAACAATATTACAATCGTGAAAAGCCCTTCAATCATTTTTGCATTGAATTATATATTTTTTACAAGTATTGTGCACAAAAATTGAGGAAAATTTTTCCGGGTAAGTTTTTGCAAAATTTTAACCGAAATCATGTACTAACCATCACCGTTTTTGGCTAAAAACGTGTTTCGGGCCTCAACACCATTATGCATGATTTTTGACACAAGGCTAAGTGAAATATCTATATTCATCTAATCAAATCTCAGCCACATTGGATTTAAGGATTTGTTTTTACGAGCATCAGAATCATGTTTCGATTTTATTAGAAATTAATTCATAAAAAATAGGAAACACGATATTAGAAGCATGAAAAGCCCTTCAATCTTTTTGGCATTGAATTATATATTTTTTTTACGAGTATGATGTTTAGAAATTTAGGAGAAAAAATTTTCGGGTAAGTTTTCGCAAAATTTTAGCCGAAATCGTTTACTAACCATCACATTTTTTTAGCTAAAAATGTGTTTTGGGCCACGAATCATATTTTGAATGATTTTTGGCGCCAAGACTCATTGAAATATCTATATTCATCTATCCAAATCTCAGCAACATTGGATTTAAGGATTTGTTTTTACGAGCACCAGAATCTTGTTTCGATTTTAATAGAAATTAATTCAGAAAAAATAGGAAAACGATTTTGAAAGCGTAAAAAGCCCTTCAATATTTTTAAAATTTAATTATATTTTCTTACTAGAATTGTGTCCAAAAATTAAAGAAAAATTTTTCGAGTTAGTTTTTGTAAAATTTTAGTCGAAATCGTGTACTAACCATCACAGTTTTTGGCTAAAAACGTGTTTCAGGCCCTTACTTTGTTTTGCATGATTTTTGGTGCGAAAACTCATTGAAATATTAATCGTTCGTTAGCGACACACAAAATAAATTCTCACAAAATCTAACTAGGTAGTTAGGGTAAGCAGGGGTCGAACCCACAGAGAAGGATGAAACGAATATTGAAAACAAAACACTTGGAAACACTTAAGAAAATTGGGGATTAGAAATCACAATTAAAAAGCAATTAAATAAAAGTAAGGCAAAACTAAATTAAACTAAACTAAAATACTAATTAAGAAAACAATTAACTAACGTTTGGCATCATTTTCGTTTTTATGTTTTTTGTTTTTGTTTCGTTTTCGTTTTGTTTTTGTTGCGCTGTCAATTTTTGAAAACAAAAACATGTTTGGATATACAATTTGGTTGTATGTTTTTAAATAAAAAGTTTTTAAAAATTGGTTAAAAAGCATGTGAGTTACTGTTCATCATTGTGTTTCTGTGTTTTGGAAAAACATGAAAACACAAAATTCTTGCTTCCACTTTTTTCCAAAACACTGCTTCTGTTTCCAAAATTTTTGAAAACAGAAACAGTCTACCAAACATGTTTTCACTGTTTTGTTTCCAAAAACAGAAAATTGTTAACAAAAAAAGGAAACGGAAACGATGCCAAATGAGAGATACTTTCCTTTCCAATGGTAGAAATTAATCAATAGGAGATATGGATCATTGATATGAAAGATAAATTTAGTACAACCAAATTATTGAATTAGGCAAGAATCAATTTTACGCCACTCTATAAATAGAGGTAAAATATCAAGCAAGATTCATTCAATAACCTCTTAGAATAATTGATCTAAGTTCCCTTAACATGGTAAATAATTAATCTCACTTTGTTAGGCCCAAAGAATAACCCTATTATTCATGCTTTCGTACTATTACGCCTCAGAAACAAGAATAAAGCATTAAGAACAATTATAGAATCAAACCTATATCAACCAAACTATCACACCTCGGTTTTCAATAAGGCTTATTAATTCCATCGATTCCATTATTAGTGGTGATCAATTTGTATCAATTATTAGGCATACCAATTAAGTCTCAACCTAATAAAAGCAATAGACTAATCCTTTTATTGACAATAGCGATCACTTAAAGCAATAAAACTCATAATCATAATCATTATAATAGGAATTAATATGCTATTCAAAAGAGAAAATCATACCAAATTATAAGTGCAGAATCTCCCCATATCAATTGATTAAAATCTCCAAAGGATAGAAAGTATTTGAGAAAACTAGCTTCTCATGAATTGAAGAGAATCCATGAGGGAAAAATAAAGAAAAGAAGAACAACTTACAGAAATTTCCCCTCCCTTGGGCGGCTGCCACAAAGAAAAGAGAGAAAAACTAAAACCTAGAAAAACTAATGCTTAGGTAGCTTAGGTTTTTTCTACCACTTAAGGTGGGTATTTATAGGAGGCTCCTAGGGTTAGAATTAGAGTTAAAACCAACCTAGGACTCCTAAAAACGTGCTGACCTAATTACTTGGTCATCAAGTAAAATCCAACGGCTTAGATGGGCTGAAAATAGAGAAATCCCGAAGTCTAGCCCAAGACAGCAACAGCCCGTAAACTTCAGGGGCATTTTTGACCATATTAACGACAAAACTGGGCTTCGAGGTCTGCTGAAAAGTTGTAGATCTTGGAGTTAGCTTTCCAACGCATCTTGAATCATCGAATTTGGACCTCTATAGAGAAAGTTATGAATTTTCTCCCAAAGTGTCGCTGAAATCGGAATCAATTGGAGAAGTTTCAAGAGGAAGACACCAAATTCGCGCTGGAATTGGCAGCCCAACTGTCCCTGGGCGCCCAGATGAAATGCCTAGCCGCCCAGGTTAAAATGAGCTTCAAAGAGTCTTCAATCACGAACATAAAATCTCCAAAATCTTCATGAAAATTTCATTTGAATCATTATGTCAAAATTCCATCAAAATAGCTCCAAAAAGTAGGAAAAATAGTATACTTTTCCACTTTTCTTGTGTTCAAAACCTAAAATCACAAATATTAAGAAATTAAGACATAATCAACCAAAATTAAGCATAAAATCTCCTAAAAACATAGGAAAATGACCATAAAAACATGCCATATTTTGGTCTGATCAAATATCTATATTCATCTAACCAAATCTTAGCCACATTTGATTTAAGGATGTTTTTACTAGTATAAGAATCTTTTTTCTATTTTATTAGAAATTAATTCAGAAAAAATAGGAAAAACGATTTTAGAAGCGTGAAAAACCCATCAACGTTTTTGGCATTGAATTATATATTTTTTATGAGTATTGTGCCCAAAAATTGAGGAAAAAATTTTCGGGGCAGTTTTCGCAAAATTTTAGCCGAAATCATGTACTAACCATCACTGTTTTTGGCTAAAAACACGTTTTGGGTCTCGACTTAGTTTTGCATGATTTTTGACATCAAGACTCATTGAAATATCTATATTCTTCTAACCAAATCTCAGCCACATTAGATTTAAGGATTTGTTTTTACGAGCATCAGAATATTGTTTCCATTTTAAAAGAGAAATTAATTCAGAAAAAAATAGGAAAAACGATATTAAAAGCGTGAAAATCCCTTAAATCTTTTTGGCATTCAATTATATATTGTTTACGAGTATTGTGTCCAAAACTTGAGGAAAAAGTTTTCGGGTCAATTTTTGCAAAATTTTAGCCGAAATCATGTTACATCACAATTTTTTGTTAAAAACGCGTTACGGGTCTCAGCTCAGTATTGCATGATTTTTGACACCAAGACTCATTGAAATATTTATATATTCATTTAACCAAATTTCAGCCACATTGGATTTAAGGACTTGTTTTTACGAGCATCAGAATCTTGTTTCCATTTTATTAAAAATTAATTCAGAAAAAATAGGAAAATGATATTAGAATCGTGAAAAACCCTTCAATCTTCTTGGCATTGAATTATATATTTTTTACGAGGATGTGTCCAAAAATTAAAGACAAATTTTTAGGATCAGTTTTTGAAAAATTTTAGTTGAAATCGAGTACTCACAATCACAGTTTTTGGTTAAAAACACGTTTCAGGCCTCGGCTCAGTTTTGCTTGATTTTTGGCGCCAAGACTCATAAAAATATCTTTATTCATCTAACTAAATCTCAGAAATATTGGATTTAAGAATTTATTTTTACGAGCTTCAGAATATTGTTTCGATTTTATTAGAATTTAATTCATAAAAAATAGTAAATAAGATATTAGAAGCGTGAAAAACCCTTCAATCTTTTTGTCATTCTATTTACGAGCATCAGAATCTTGTTTCGATTTTAATAGAAATTAATTCAGAAAAAAAACGATTTTAGAAGCGTGAAAAGCCCTTCAATATTTTTGACATTAAATTATATATTTTTTACTAGTATTGTGTCCAAAATCTAAAGGAAAATTTTTCGGGCCAGTTTTTGCTAAATTTTCACCGAAATCGTGTACTAACCATGACAGTTTTTTTTTGCTAAAACCGTGTTTAGACCCCGGCTCAGTTTTGCTTGATTTCTGACACCAAAACTCATTGAAATATCTATATTCATCTAACCATATCTCAGCCACCTTGGATTTGAGGATTTGTTTTTACAAGCATCAGAATCTTGTTTCGAATTTAATAGAAATTAATTCAGAAATAATAGGAAAAACGATTTTAGAAGCGTGAAAAGTCCTTCAATATTTTTGACATTTAATTATATAGTTTTTACTAGTATTGTGTCCAAAATTTAAAGAAAAATTTTTCGAGTCAGTTTTTGCAAAATTTTTGCTGAAATCGTGTACTAACCATCATAGTTTTTTTTTACTAAAAACGCGTTTTGGGCCCCGACTCAATTTTGCAAAACTTTTCGCGCCAAGACTCATTTAAATATCTATATTCAACTAACCAAATCTTGGCTACATTAGATTTAAGGATTTGTTTTTACGAGCATCGGAATCATGTTTCGATTTTATTTGAAATTAATTTATAAAAAATAGGGAAAATGATATTAGAAGCATGAAAATCTCTTCAATCTTTTTTGCATTGAATTATATATTTTTATGAGAATTCTGTATAAAAATTGGGGAAAAAATTTTCGGTTCAGTTTTCACAAAATTTTAGCTGAAATCATGTACGTCACATTTTTTTTGGATAAAAACGTGTTTCAGTCCTCGGCTCATATTTTGCATGATTTTGGCGACAACAGTCATTGAAATATCTATATTCATCTAACCTAATCTCAGGCACATTGGATTTAAGGATTTGTTTTTACGAGCACCAGAATCTTGCTTCGATTTTAATAGAAATTAATTCAAAAAAATAAAATGATTTTAACAACGTGAAATGTCCTTCAATATTTTTAAAATTGAATTATATATTTTTTACTAGAATTGTGTCTAAAAATTAAAGAAAATATTTCGAGTTAGTTTTTGCAAAATTTTAGCCGAAATCGTGTACTAACCATCACAGTTTTTGACTAAAAACGCGTTTCATGCATTTGCTCAGTTTTGCATGATTTTTGGCGCCAAAACTCATTGACATATTTATATTCATCTAACCAAATCTTAGGTACATTGGATTGAAGGATTTGGTTTTACGAGCACCAGAATCTTGTTTCTATTTTATTAGAAATTAATTCAAAAAATAGGAAAAACGATTTTAGAAGCATGAAAAACCCTTTAATATTTTTGGCATTGAATTATATATTTTTTATAATATTGTTTCCAAAAATTAAAGAAATATTTTTCGGGTTAGTTTTTGCAAAATTTTAGCCGGAATCTTATCACCACAGTTTCTTGCGAAATACACGTTTCGGGTCCCTGCTCAGTTTTACATGATTTTTGGCGCCAAAACTTATTGGAATATCTTTATTCATCTAACCAAATCTAATCGACATTGGATTTAAGGATTTGTTTTTACGAGGATCTGATTCATATTTCGATTTAATCAGAAATTAATTTAAAATAAATGGAAAATGAAATTAGAACCATGAAAAGCCCTCCAATATTTTTGGCTTTCAATTATAGATTTTTTATGAGTATTGTGGTCAAAATTGAGGAAAAATATTTCGGGTTAATTTTTGCAAAAATTTTAGCCGAAATCTTTTACTATTATTCACAATTTTTTTGGCTAAAAACGCGTTTTGGGGTCGTGGCTAAGTTTTGCATGATTTTTGGCACCAAAACTAATTGAAATATCTATATTCATCTAACAAAATCTAATCGACGTTGGATTTAAGGATTTGTTTTCACGAGAATCTGAATGATATTTCGATTTAATCAGAAATTACTTCATAAAAAATATAAAAAAAAAATATTAGAAGCGTGAAAAGCTCTTCAATCTTTTTGGCATTTAATTATATATTTTTTATGAGTATTGTGGTCAAAAATTAAGGAAAAATCTTTCTGGTCAAATTATCCAAAATTTTAGCTGAAATCGTGTATAGTTTTGGCTACAATTGCGTTCTGGGGCACCGACTCAGTATTGCATGATTTTTTACGCCAAGACTCTTAATAATACCTATATTCATCAAACCAAATCTCAGCCACATTGAATTTAAGGTTCTTTTTTACGAGTATTAGAATCTTGTTTCGATTTTATTAAAAATTAATTCAGAAAAAACAGGAAAAACGATATTAGAAGTGGGAAAATCCCTTCAATCTTTTTGTCATTGAATTATATTTTTTTTAACTAGTATTGTATCAAAAAATTTGACGAAAAATATTTCAGGTCAGTTTTCGCAAAATTTTTAGCTGAAAACGTATACTAACCATCACCGTTTTTGGCTAAAAACGCGTTCCGGGCCCCGGCTCAGTTTTACATGATTTTTGGCGCCAAGACTCATTGAAATATCTATATTCATCTAACCAAATCTCAGCCACATTGGATATAAGGATTTGTTTTTACTAGCATCAGAATCATGTTTCGATTTTATTAGAAATTATTTCAGAAAAAATAGGAAAAACGATATTACAAGCGTGAAAAGCCCTTTAATCATTTTGGCATTGAATTATATATTTTTTACAAGTATTGTGGCCAACAATTGAGGAAAATTTTCGGGTAAGCTTTTGCAAAATTTTAGCCGAAATAGTGTACTAACCATCACTGTTTTTGGCTAAAAACGCATTCCATGCCCCGTCTAAATTTCGCATGATTTTTGACGCCAAGACTTATTGAAATATCTATCTTCATCTAACCAAATCTCAACCATTTTGGATTTAATGATTTGTTTTTACGAGTGTCTGAATCATATTTCAATTTCATCATAAAATAATTTAAAATAAACGGAAAACGAAATTTGAAGCGTGAAAAGCCCTTCAATTTTTTTGGCTTTGAATTATAGATTTTTTATCAGTATTGTGGCCAAAAAATAAGGAAAAACATTTCGGGTCAGTCTTTGTAAAGATTTTAGCCGAAATCGTGCACTATCCATCACAGTTTTTTATTGCTAAAAACGCGCCCGGATCAGTTTTGCATGATTTTTGCCTCAAACACTCCTTGTAATATATATATATATATATATATATATATATCCTTCTAACCAAATCTCAACCACAATTTATTTAAGAATTTGTATTTACGATCATCAGAATCTTGTTTCGATTTTGTTAGAAATTAATTCAGAAAAAAAATAGGAAAAACGATATTAGAAGTGTGAAAAGGCCTTCAATCTTTTTCGCGTTTAATTATATACTTTTTACGAGTATTACGCCAAAAATTAAGGAAAAAACTTTCTTGTCAGTTTGGCTAAAAACCCATTTTAGGGCCCCGGCTCAGTTTTGGGTTTAAGGATTTGTTTTTACGAGCATCTGAATAATATTTCGATTTAATCAGAAATTAATTCAGAAAAAATATGAAAAATGATATTAGAAGCATGAAAAGTCCTACAATCTTTTTGGCGTTGAATTATATAATTTTTTATGGGTATTGTGGCCAAAAATTGAGGAAAAATCTTTCTAGTCAATTTTTCAAAAATTTTAGCCGAAATCGTGTACTATCCATCACTGTTTTTGGCTAAAAATGCATCCCGAGGCACTGGCTTAGTTTTGCAAGATTTTTGGCGTCAAGACTTCTTAATTTATCAATATTTATCTAACCAAATCTCAGCCACAATTGATTTAAAGACTTGTTTTTACGAACATCAAAAGAAGAGGAGAAATATATGGTATAATTTTATACTTTTTTTATTATTTTCTCCGGATAAAAACCAGTTGCAAATTCCGGTTTTTTGTTTTGTCCGGCGTACATTATGGATATTCAAATGAATTGGGTTGGGATAAAGTTAAACTTTTTATTCCTTAAATACCCTAACCGATTTAACAAAGTTAAACAAAACACAAAAAGTCAACAAAACGGATGACTCTCCTTCCCCGCCGCCACAACGTGTGGTCTGCATTCGTCATGGGCCCACCGACGAATACATGGCGAACAGTATCCCACGTCAAGTCAACGGATGACGTGGCAGGTTGACTCGGTCAACGGTCAACAGTTAACTTATAACGTGGCAATTCATCATGGGCTCACCGGCGAATACATGGTGAATAGTATCCCACGCCAAGTCAACGGATGACGTGGCAGGTTGACTCGGTCAACGGTCAACAGTCAACTGATGACGTGGCAAGCTAAAATATTTCAAGAAAATCCGACCATGAAATGACATGAGTACCCCTTATAATTGGATGTCACATTTCTGTGTGCGAAATTTTCATGGACAAATCGGTAATGTTAAAT
Organism: Corchorus capsularis; assembly: GCA_001974805.1. Taxonomy (NCBI): domain Eukaryota; kingdom Viridiplantae; phylum Streptophyta; class Magnoliopsida; order Malvales; family Malvaceae; genus Corchorus; species Corchorus capsularis. The sequence goes on from AWWV01014435.1 coordinate 9,756, forward strand.
TGAATCTTTTTATCCACCCCTTACCTGTTTGACAAAGTTAACCAAAACACAAAAAAACAACAAAACGGATGATTCTCCTTCCCCGCCACCACAACTTGTGGACTACATTTGTCATGGGTCCACCGGCGAATACATGGCGAATAGAACTACGGGGAAATGTATCCCACGTTAAGTCAACAGATGACGTGGCAGGTTGACTCGGTCAACGGTCAACAGTCAATTGATGACGTGGCAAGTGGTTCGACCAATAGAAGATGTGTAAATACTGCCATCGAGACTCGAAGCCTAGTTCTTGAAGATGTAAGGCAATCATCCAACCATCAGAAAAAGAGGAGAAATATATGGTATAATTTTATACTTTTTTTATTATTTTTTCCGGATAAAAACCAGTTGTAAATTCCGGTTTTTGTTTTGTCCGGTGTAAATTATGGATATTCAAATGAATTGGGTTGGGGTAAAGTTAAACTTTTTATTCCTTAAATACCCTAACCGGTTTGACAAAGTTAACCAAAACACAAAAAGTCAACAAAACGGATGACTCTCCTTCCCCGGCGCCACAACGTGTGGTCCACATTCGTCATGGGCCCACCGACGAATATATGGCGAATAGTATCCCACGCCAAGTCAATGGATGACGTGGCAGGTTGACTCGGTCAACGGTCAACAGTTAACTGATGACGTGGCAATTCATCATGGGCCCACCGGCGAATACATGGCGAATTGTATCCCACGTTAAGTCAACGGATGACGTGGCAGGTTGACTCGGTCAACGATCAACAGTCAACTGATGACGTGGCAAGTGGTTCGACCGGCGGAAGATGTGTAAATACTGCCATCGAGACTCCAAGCATAGTTCTTGAAGATGTAAGGCAATCATCCAACCATTAGAAAAAAGAGGAGAAATATATGGTATAATTTTATACTTTTTTTATTATTTTTTTCGGATAAAAACCTGTTGTAAATTCCGGTTTTTTGTTTTGTCCGGTGTAAATTATGGATATTCAAATGAATTGGGTTGGGGTAAAGTTAAACTTTTTATTCTTTAAATACCCTAACCGGTTTGACAAAGTTAACCAAAACACAAAAAGTCAACAAAACGGATGACTATCCTTCCCTGGCGCCACAACGTGTGGTCTACATTCGTCATAGGCCCACCGACGAATACATGGCGAATAGCATCCCACGCCAAGTCAACGGATGACGTGGCAGGTTGACTCGGTCAACGGTCAACAGTTAAATGATGACCTGGCAATTCATCATAGGCCCACCGGCGAATACATGGCGAATAGAACTACGGCGAATTGTATCCCACGTTAAGTCAACGGATGACGTGGCAGGTTGACTCAGTCAACACAACTGATGACGTGGCAATTCATAATGGGCATGGGCCCACCGGTGAATACACGGTGAATAATATCCCACGCCAAGTCAACGAATGACATGGCAGGTTGACTCAGTCAACGGTCAACAGTTGACTGATGATGTGGCAATTCATCATGGGCCCACCAGCGAACACACGGTGAATAGTATCCCACGCCAAGTCAATGAAATGGCAGGTTGACTCAGTCAACGGTCAACAGTCGACTGATGATGTGGCAAGCTAAAATATTTCAAAGAGAAACCGACCATGAAATGACTGGAGTACCCCTTATAATTGGGGCCCACCGGCGAATACATGGCGAATAGAACTACGGCGAATTGTATCCCACACCAAGTCAACGGATGACGTGGCAGGTTGACTCAGTCAACAGTCAACTGATGACGTGGCAATTCATCATGGACATGGGCCCACCGGTAGACCAGGCAATTTCTGACACGACACGTTTGTACGACACGGAACGATACGAGTTTTACCGTGTTTGTGTTTGAGCTTAACGTGTTTCGTGTTTAATCGTGTCAGCACGATTAAGGGAAAACGTGTTTCATGTCATAACCGTATAAAACACGACTAACACGATATCTTACACGGATAACACGTTTAGTTAGTCGTGTTATCCGTGTCAACACGTTAACTGCTAAAAGATAACACGTATAGTAAACGTTTATAACTTTATATGTTTGTTTAAAGTAAAATACCACTTAGATCTTTTAAAAATAATAAAAAATCATTAACATTGTGTAATTTTATAAATGTTTTAGGGATATTTTTGGTAATTTTAACATGTTTAAATTATTTGTGTTAAAACGTTTAACTCATGTTAGTCGTGTGTTTTTGGTTATACGTTTAAAAAATCGTGTTTAGTCGTGTCGTGTCGTGTCGTGCACACGACTAATAAACAGTTCTCGTAAACGTTTTTAAGACCATGACACGATTAGTTATTCGTGCCGTGTTCGTGTTTGGCCATATACTCCTAAATTATACACGTTTATACGACACGAAACACGACACGAAACACGAATTGCCAGGTACACCCACCGGTGAATACACGGTGAATAATATCCCACGCCAAGTCAACGAATGACATGGCAGGTTAACTCAGTGAACGGTCAATAGTTGACTGATGATGTGGCAATTCATCATGGTCCCACCGGCGAATACACGGTGAATAGTATCCCACGCCAAGTCAACGAATGACATGGCAGGTTGACTTAGTCAACGGTCAACAGTCGACGATGATGTGGCAAGCTAAAATATTTCAAGTCAACGAATAATATCCCACGCCAAGTCAACGAATGACATGACAGGTTAACTCAGTGAACGGTCAATAGTTGACTGATGATGTGGCAATTCATCATGGGCTCACCGGCGAATACACGGTGAATAGTATCCCACGCGAAGTCAACGAATGACATGGCAGGTTAACTTAATGAACGGTCAATAGTTGACTGATGATGTGGCAATTCATTATGGGCCCACCGGCGAATACACGGTGAATAGTATCCCACACTAGGTCAACGAATGACATTGCTGGTTGATTTAGTCAACGGTCAACAGTCGACGATGACGTGGAAAGCTAAAATATTTCAAGAAAAATCGACCATGAAATGACTGGAATACCCCTCATAATTGGGTATCAAATTTTTGTGTGCGTAATTTCCATGGACAAATCGGTAATGTTGAATTGAATCTTAATGTGCTGTATAGATGTATAGATGTATAGATGTGTTGTGTGTGTATATATATATATATATCCTCTATCAGAATTTTGCTCGAAGTCGAAGTCTGGCTCACTGTTCTTAATTTCTCACTTTTCTTCTCATTCTTTTCGAATATCTTCCCTCTTCTTAATTTCTCTGTTTTCTCCCTTCCATTTCCTTTTAATTTCTCTGTTTACTCCCTTCCATCTCTTTTTAATTTCCCGATGCCTGTTCCTCCAATGGACGAGACATTTCCAGATGCGTCGTAGCGGCTATTCCCTGTCGCTTACGATATTCTTGTTCCACTCAGGTTTTTTTTTTCCTCATTTTCTTCATTTACATATATTATTTTTGTTAATTCTGGTCAAGCAATAATCACATATATATAGATTTCAATTTGTCCCTGTTGTTTTTTTATTCCCTTTTCAAACCCTGAATTCAGTTACGTTGATTTGCTTTAGATCCAAGTCCTTTTTCTGCCGCATTGATTCTTGGTCTCTTTCTAATAATTATATAAAAAAGAAAGTTACCAAAAATTTAAATACGAATTATATTTTTTTTCTGGAATTTTTACTGATTATTGCTTTTCCAACCCCACCTTTTTTTGATTGCTTAATTTTAGCTTTTTTTGTTTGTTTGTTTAGGATTCATGTAGGATTAGTGTGAGAATGACATTAATGAGGATTTTCTGTGGTGGAATTGGAAATGCAAATGACGGCCTTATAATGCTTTGTTCTCATGGAGTTAAACTCAGTTGTTTGATTTAACATTTGATCCCATTTTTGCATTTATCCACGGCATCTACCATTTTACTGTGAACAGGTTGCATTCTAGAATAATTATTGCTTATGATTAGGAATTTTACATAGTCATAACAGAAGTAATACCTATTCTTTGTAGTTATCAGTTATTTAGTGCTTATCATTTTTACCTAGGTTAGGTAATTCAATGACTTTGATTAACCCATCTAAGGTTCTTGTTTTGGTGGCATGCTAGGAGATCCTTTGAAAGTGAAAATGAACAAATTGACGTCCATAAAGACCCAACTTCCTTACTCATATAATTCACTTCCTTTTCGTGCGCCAAAAATGATAGTCGACGGTGCAGAAAATCATGGAGAAGTGTTTCGCAGTGACCGCATTGGATATTCCTTTGTGGTAAATTTTAGTGTTTCTGATGATTATGGGGTAGTTTTTTTTTATTAAATGGCAATTAACATTTCCCCCCTTTGATGTGCATTAATGCAGTTTAAAATGCCGGAGCCAGAAATGTGTGCTGTACTTTGCCAGATTAAGCTTGATGCAAAAATTGTTTGCAGTTTAAGGAGAATATTGATGATGAATATCGAGTCAATATGTATGCTACTTGTTTCTTGAAACATGGAATTGATCTTTTGCAGTCAAGTTTCTTTTTCGAATTTATTTGTGACTCATGTGACAGGTTCCTTGATAACCTTCCCCCTATTCTTCCCATCAGAAGGTTAGATCAGGAGCTCCTGCCGTTTATCAAATTCTCTAACATATTGGGCTCAAGGGCCAATACCATGGGTTAAACACAATAATCTTAAAGTTCCTTTAGTTTTGTCTGTATAAGCTACTATGTATATGCTTATTTTGTCTGATTTTGCAGAGCAAGCAGGAAAAGTCACTTGCATCAAATATCATTTTGTACCTTCAGTATTTTTCTGGTTTTGGATGTGAGCATGGCTTTTCAGAAATTATACATTTCGTGATTTTGAGAGAAAAGTGAACAAGGTGTTTGCTTGTAGGTGTTACAGCGCCGGTTGTCTTCCTGAAACATACATGGAAAAAGAATTTTGTCATGAAATTACTTGTGGGAAGACAGAAAGTGTTGAATGGCTTGTGTTGTTGAGGGTAGTGCTGTTTTCTTCTCCCCATTACCTGCTTGGAACTAGCAAATGGTGTTTGATCTCAGCACTATCATTTGAGTTCTTATTTCTTAATAAATGTTTAGGTTTTACCCATTACATAGCTTATTAATCTCATTCGTTGTATTGTAAACTCTTATCTTTGTTCTGGAATCTGGATTGTGGTTCAATTAGTTCTTACATACATATTCTTGTTTGATTTCAGAAACTCCCATGAGTTTCCACTTTCCAGCCCATTTTGTGTCTACTTGAAAAAGCAATTTCGGTAATCAAATTGTCCAAAAAAAAAAACCCCCCGAAATCGGGCCTTAACTGGTAAAACGGTGTAGATGGGCCTTAACTGGGCCCAACAGACATGCGCTTTATATGGGCCCATTTAGCCTAAATTGAGAGAAGTAGGACCCAAGTTCTATAGTTTATTGGGATTTGTGCGCGTATGTCCCACGCCCCATAAATCCACGTGGGCAAAAACATCAACTTGTCAGAGAATAGACAAAAAATCTAGTACACTCGATTTGGATTTCATCATGTACTGTTTTAGAACCCTCCCCAAGATTACCAAAGTCCATTTAAGCTTTAAGTTAAAAACAAAAAAAAATGATAATAATTCAGATTCCCCGCTAACAAACTGAAATTAACAGCCCAACTAGAAAAAATGAAAGAAAGAGACTATAATTAAGCAGCTGATTAAAAGTTAAAACATTGTTTAATTAATTAGTTAATTACATAAAGATAATGATGATTCATTCATATCAGGGAATTACAGGGCTAAATCTCTTGCATTCCACAAGAGATTTCTGGTAAGCACCTTGGCAGAAAAAGAAACGCATGGGGCACCTAATCAAGCAGTTGTCAGCAAGGCTGACAGTTACAGAATCGGGTTTCAGTAGCAGTAAGGGACCCGGAATTGGTCCGAACAAGTAGTTTCCTCCCAGCAAAAGCCTCGCAAACGGGGCAATTCCTCCGGATCCGGACATGACCGTTTTTAATGCGTATTGGGCCGGAATCATACCGGAAAACTTATTGTATTCCAGGGATAAAGCTGACAGCTTCGGCATTAATGGTAAAAATGGAGGTAACCAGCCTTGTAACTCGTTGTTGCTTAAATCAACGGCTATGAGCTCACTTTGGGTGCCTAAATCAGACGGAGATTGGATAGAAGTAAAGGAGTTGAATGAAAGAGTGAGTTGTTGGAGTGATGGGTGGTCAAACAGGAAATAAGGGACTGAGTCAGTGAGTTTGTTGTGACTGAGGTCTAACACTTGAAGAAAACTCAGATATTTGAGACTTTGAGGGATTGTGCCTTGGATCATGTTGTTTCTCATGGAGATTTGGACTAGTGAAGGAGGAAATGTTGAAGGGAGATACCCAGAAATGGCATTGTTACTTGCATCAAGAAAATACAGGTTTTTTAATGAACCCAGTTCGGGTAACTCACCGGAGAGTTTGTTTGATTGAATTTCGAGCCTTCTCAAGCTAACAAGGCCATTGAAACTCGTGGGAATCGAACCTTGAATGTTGTTGTTATCGAGATAGAGTTCTTCAAGGCTAGACAATGAACCAATCGAGGCAGGTATCTGACCGGAGAATGTGTTCCTTGAAAGACCAAGTCGAGTTAACCGAGTCAAGTTGGCGAGTGAGCCAGGAATCGACCCGGAGAAGAAATTGTTCGAGACGTCGAGAGTTTGTAAGTAAGGAAGATTATTCCAGGGAGCAGAAGACAGAGAGCCGGAATAACCAGCCGAGTCAAGACTTACTTCCGTGACTCGACTTAAACCAGAAACCATCAGGTCGCACCTGAAACCGCAGCTGAACCGGTCACTGAAGAGGCTGTCACAAGGGTCTACCGTAAAGTCCCATGAACTCAAGCAAGAACCTGGAGTCACCGAGCTAGGCTCAACTCCATTTTTAAGTTGCTTCAACGCTTCTATATCTCCCCAGTAAGTCTTGGATTCTGCTCCTGGTAAAAGCCTAGTAATAGCAGCTAACAGAACAAGTGTAGATACACAGAATTTAAAAGTACCCATTTCTCTTTTCACTGAGAGAAGTGAACTGGAAGTGAAAAGAAGAAAGATGAGGAAGCTTAGAAGTAGTTGCAGAGAGAATTCAAAACAGAGCTTGAAAACTGAAATGCCCAGTTAATCAGGGCCGTTGATTTTGGAGAGTTAAGAAAGTGAAAAAAATCATGAAGAGAGAGGGAAAGTAGGGGGAGACAAGAGATAGATGGGTTTTGGGTACGTTTCTGCCACTTTTGGGGGTGAGAGAATAGGAAACAGAGAAAATTTAGAGAGATCTTTTTTTGTGAGTGGATTCACGGGGCAACTGTCAGAAGTGCTCTGTAATGCCCGTATTTAAATTTGGATCATTTGAATGTGAGCCTGAAAGAGAAAGGGGGAGAGAGAGAGAAAAGAGAGGCTTTCTTTCAAGTTTCAACTTTCATCATGGTTTCTAATATCGACACCTTGAATGATGATTATATATATTTTTGTGACGTTCGGTGGCAGATTTGAGCTGTCCTTTCCAGTAGTTATATCTTCATCATATACACACTTAGACAGAATATGATTAGGCTAATCAAAGATTATAAACTATACTAATCAAAAAAGATTTTGATTACCTAATGTATGGATGGAAGCTGCTGTTTATTTGACAGAGAGAAGAAATATCTGCTGCATTCATAGCCCACTGTAATAAATAGAGAAATCATTCTAGATATGATCTCAAAGCTTTATTCAATTGCTTGTTGCCAAGTAGTACTACATGCATAAAAGAATGAATATAGTAGTAACTTTTAATTTTTACAAAAGAATATAAACTTTTCTTCCTTTTTTCTACCAAATTTGGGTCCATTGGAGTGGCTAAAAAAATCCCAGATTCATTATCACTATACCCCAAGAATTTAATGAGTAATAACTTCTGTTCAGAAATGATGCTTCACTTTAGCTTAACATGTCCTCTTCCCTAACTAAAAATTTGGCCCCCAATGCCTTCAATTGAAAGGAAAAGGCTGCATACTCCAAAATAGTAAAGTACTCACTAAACAATGTTACTAATTATGTTGATCATAATAAATATAATAAAATAAAGATTATAATGATTCACAAATAAAAAGAGAAAATAAATATACTGGTTGTTACTGAATGGAATCAAATTCCAAGTGCCAACCCATATTTGATGCTCCTGTTACAAAAGACTTTCCTAGTTGGTGGGTTGGTCGAGGGAGGGAGTCTGGTGAATCTGGTCCACTAAGTTAAAGTTAGTGGTTGGATTATGCAAATTGATTAAAAGGTAAACAACAAGACTTTCTAATTTCAACAAGGCTTTGGATATGGAAAAGCAATGCCGTTTCCAGAATGTAGATTCTCTCATTAGTCATTAGGTAATACCCAACACATTTGCCAGATTGTTGTTTGAACGAATTTCTAAACCTTAATTGCTAGGTTGCTTTGCTACATGATCTTCCTTTCTTTGATTTTGGGTCCCATTTTACATTATTGCTAGCAGTATTAATTAACTGGTAAGACTGTTAGTATTTAGTAAACTTGGTGGCTGAGAAACATCACAAAGTCAATGATGAAGTAAATACATACCATAGTCCATGGGGAAGTTTTCTTTATTCATTTTCCCCACTTTTGGAGGGCTGAGCAAGAAAGTACGAGGCTGCTGCAGCCGCGTGCCAGCCAGCAGCCGAAGCCCACCAACAGAGATCAGGCAAACTCTAGAAAATGGTACCAAGTACCAACCACACGGAGGGGACCAACTTTTATCTACAAATCATCTACGAGATGGTTTAAATAGTTAATATACTAGTTAACAATTGCATTAGTTTAATCAAGAAAATACCCAAATTAAAGGTTGCTCCTAAATACTGCTGATAGTTCAATTTCTTGAAAGAGATGAAGGTTAAAGGACGAAGAGATCGGAATCAACGATAACTGGCCATAAATACATGATCATTAAGCGACAATTATTCGTTTTATTTTCTCCCCTCCTTGGAATGAACTAGTAATTTTATATATGCAAGTCAAAAGTGTGTCTATACAATCAGCCGTTGTATAAAACAGTACGACATGATTTGTTATCTGAACAGATGCTCCTATTATCATTAATGGTAAGCCCTAAAAACTAGTTTAATGATTATACAAAATGAACTTACAGAACGCAGGGTGTTTTAAAAGGTACCCTTAAGCAGATCTTCCTATAAATGAGTTTACCCTCTTCCGTTCTTCTTCCGACCATTCAAAATGGGTTCTCTTTTCTTGGTTTTTCTGGTTGAGTTTTGCCAGATACCGCTTCACATGATTCTGGTTTGTTTCAAAGACGAAAGTCATGTCTCTAATCTGCACAAAAGGAGAAATGTGAACTATTGCTGTTAGTGTAACTGTCTATATAGGTCCAATCCTGTATAATTAATTACCAAATAGAATTTCAATAGTGCAAAAATAATAGACAAAAATGAAGTAGCCTGGAATTCGAAAGGACTTCCAGGCCACAAGGACATCATACATTCCTTATTCAAAGATGCCTACCTCAATCAAACTACTTGAACCAAGACCCATCATCTGTCCATTAGGAACTTCTTTTCCATTTATAAATATTGGACTCTTGCCGAGATTCTTCAAAGAGAAGGAACCATCCTCCTCCAATTTTATAAGTGCCTAGCAGAAATGAAAAGAATAAATATTTATAATCATGTAAATCTACATGCAGTATCTGGCAAGCTAAACAAACAGAAAAGCCATATTGTCCATCTTCACAAGTCCGCCTAGAAAGCATAAACACTAATTGTGAATATTGTTTCATGCTCAAGGAGCTAATTAATTAATTATGTGTCCAAAAAGGGCAAACTTAGCAAACTAAACTGCATAGATGGTTGTCCACGTCAATAATAGCAAAGCAACCTTGAAAAGATAACTATCCATCATAATGTAACTTGAGCTCCTGCTAGTATAAGTCGTAATAAAGGGGTACAAATATCCAAAACCACTGACCACAAGCCTTTGGCAAGGTGGTCAGGACCCCATTATGCATGACGAGTTGCAGGTCCAGGGTTCAATTTCCCTCACCCTCCTCTGGAGTATGGATATTGTCTGAAAGACAAACTAACAGAAAAATGGAAGTAACTGCATCAAGGAAAATAATATATCCCACCTGTCTTCTAGATATCTTGTTGGCACGCCCTTCCCTTCCTAAGTCGATATCAACATCAACATCCATGGTTGCCCTGCCAAGTATAACCTGCAAAGTAGGGAGCACTTGCATTGGAAAAACAAACATACATGTCTCAAGCCAAGAAATTACTGCCAAACTTGGCAATATAAAGTTTAACCTATAATTTCTATGCAGTGCAAACGACTATATAAGGAAAGAACATATACATATGCATAAGCACTGCCAATCCAACCAAAATATAGAGTGATATAATCAAGGGAAACACCAAGGCGTTTTAGGCAAAGAATTGAGAAGAAAAAAGTCCATTAAGTATAAGTCTGAACAATATCATGAAAATTTTCTCCACCAGTGCAAAAGAATTAGTTATCAGCATAACGCAGTGCAGAAGCTCTTAATGCAATGAAAAATCAAGCATAGCTAGATAGAGCACCTCAGTTTCCTTAATATAATGTTTCATATGATGGCCATAAAAGATAGCAAGGGCTCCTCGAGATGCAATTGCTCTTTGCATAGCAGAGCGAGCACACTGTTCCAACCTGACGATTCTCGTCTTGGCATGCTCATCTTGGTACCTTGCAACTAGAAACGAAGAAAGCAAAATCAACATGTGCAGAAGGTTTCCACGTAAATAGTGCACAGATTAATTTTCACTCCACTCCTATTGATTGGTTAAACCATAAGTAAACCATTGTTAATGCGAATCGAACTTCTTACCTTCTCTACTAAGAAAAGAATCAGAATCATCTGGACATAAATCCATTTCAAGTATCTGTAATGTTAACATCAAAACCTTGTTATTAAAAGCCCAGAGATAACAAATACTAATGGTAGTAAGAAATATAAAGGTATTTCTTATAAAAATAATGTGAAGATTTACCATGGCTTCAACATCAGAAAAGCTAGGAGCATTATCATCACTTTCATATTCGACACAATCAGATGTTGACGGGTTTGCTTCAGGTTCCAAAATAGTATCTAGAATGGAACTTGTTTCTGCATATGTTGGCATAACTTCGGTGTTGCATTCATGTGACGGCTCTTCCTTAGCTGCACCATTTATGGCAGAGTTGGGAAAAGCTTGTGTTGCTTTTGACCTAGATGGGTCAACCATGGAATTTTGAGCCTGTCTGGAAATCATATGACATTGAGCGTCACGAATCTCAGATTTGACACCTTGACTGGATTCTGATAAATCTTCTGGTCCTACCATCTTGGGAGTAGGAAAACATTGAGCAAGGTTATCTTCTTTTTTTATCAAGCTCAGCTCTTCTTTACTACCTAATAGGTTCGCAGAGGATGAAGCCTGCTCACCACCCATTTTATGACATTTTTCTTCTACAGATAAAGCAAAAGCATCACCTAAGATAATATCATCATTGCATGGGATTTCAGGGTCCTCACTGTTCAACATGCAGCAAGTCACATCAACATGCAGTTCAGGAGAATGAGGATCTGATACCGCTGTGGTTGAAGGCAAATTGATTTCTGAACAAGAAATACCTAGCTGTTCACCCTGACCAGAATGAGACTGTTGATCAGGAATTTGTTCCAAGTTTGCAGGACAGGCAGCTTCAGCTATACCAGGAGATGTAACTGAATCGTATGTCTCAGGTTCTTTAGTCTTTGATGCATCATCTTTGTTAACATCATCAGGTGAATTCAACAAGAGTGAATTTACACTGTCATAACAAGATCTATCCAGTGTGTCACCATCAAAGTTTAACAGAGCATCTGTATCAGCTAAGTCACCTCCAGAAATGACACTATTTATTTCATAGCCATCTTTTGAAATCAGCTCTGAAGGAACAGTATCATATCCAGACGAACATACTTTATTACCATCCACACCTTCTGGATGCAGAATTGTACCTTCTGCATCCTGCCCTTGATCACCAGGGTCACCATTTATCGGCATTACAGCCGCTGGAACATCTTCCATTGTTGTCCACAGTGGCATATCAGGTTGTTGGGGTGAATATTCCATCGAGTAAGGCTTGGTTTCCTCAATAACAGAGTGGTGTTCAAATTCAACTGTAACCTCACCAGTTATGTGAGGAGACTGCTTTAGGCCATCATTCTGTTCAAGATTTTCAACCTTTTCACCAGAGCAATCCTTTTCCAAAGTTACTTTCAAATCATCCTTTTGCGACCCATTATTAACACTATTTACCCCTAATTCGCAGAATCCAAATTGATCTTGCATAATGCAATCATTATTATTTGGTGATTCAAGAAAACTAACATCACTTGAGTTAGCTAAAAACTGATTACAGGCTCGCTTCCTCATATCATAAAACAATCTTCTAATACTCTCCGATTTTCGTTTAGCACTTCCATTTTCAACAGAATGATCAATTTTATTTGATTTCGAATTTAAATTAGGAGCAGATAATTCAACCTGAATCATCTGAGCCGATGCTTGAGCAGAAATAACAGGATCATAAAGTAAAGAACGCCATCGATCTTGCAATTCCCTAACCGTAAACTTTCGCGAAAATCTAACCGCACCTCTAGCTAGAGCTTCCAATGAAGCACCCGACTGCAATCACAAATTTTAAAATATTATAAGAAAATCTCCAAATCATTTAATCGTCAGTGAACTTAGGGCTTCTTTTCTATAAGAAATTGGATAGATAATTTAAAATTTGAGAAATAGGAGCAATTAGAATTTGAATTGTAAGAAAATTGAGTAAAAGTTAAGAGGAGAGAGTATTACCTCAATGGCGTTCTTTAATAAGAGATCGTCTTCAGGGATCCAAGACGAAGAAACAGAAGCAGCCAGAGCTGACATGGAAATTTGAATTTTGAAAAAAGAAAAATAACGAAATGGAGCGGTAGGATTTACGAAAATGGAAATAAATTGGAAAAGAGTTTAAAGATATTTAACGGTTAACGGTTTAGTTTTTGTTTGGATTGTTGAATTGAGGGATCCGCCATGGAAATGAGGTTTGAATTTTGCTTTATTCCTTTTCCTTTTTTTGTTTGTTGAAGAGGGAGCTTCCTCAAAGCTCCTTCACTCTCTTCTTTCAGTCTGATGAGAAACGGACGGATCGCACGAAAGCTTTCGAAAACGCGGGGGCCCGGGGAATATTTCCACGCGCTCCTTAAATTACAGTTATGACCTTCGTGAAAGGCGAATTCCAATTGCATCCTTTTGGGCTTAAAATGGGCCTCTTCAATCTACATTTGAGTCCAATTTCAAGCAGTATGGATGTTAACTAATTTTTTGTGAATTATTTTTCAACAATTTTTTTTTTGTTTTTTAAAGAGTGAAGAAGATGGTTGAAGAGAATTTTGATATGCCAATATATATTGAGATCTTTCCCAATTTCTGATTCGAATGTGACGTATACTTGTATATGTAATGTATACATGATGATGTTACAACTTTTTCCATTATTGATATGATCAATCATTTAACATTTTATCATGACGGTTTTTTTTTTTTATGAATCCACATTTATCATGACGCTTTAAATTTTTATTTTTCCTAACAAATCATTCCAACTTATAATTTATTGGTATTTTCAGTTCTTAGAGGGGAAATTGTTTAATAATAATCACTATCATTAATTTTCTAACCAAGTGAGACATAAGGGTGTTTAATTTTAATTTCACATTCCCCTCATCTTGATTGATATTCTGAACCCTTATATTTCATATATAGGAAATTATAGATGGGAGATGTCCATGCATGATTTTGAATAAATTATCGAAATGAATCAAATATATAATAATTAATAACCCCACTTATGGATTGAAACTTGAAATGAAGATGATGAATTGCAAACATATTGATCATTCAAACATATATAAAATATTAAGTTTATATATAGGTTATATTAAACAGGTACACACTAGCTAGAACTAATTAAGTTGTGACATAATTAAGGCACTAATGAAAAGGCTTACTGCTCTGAGAGACTTGGTAGAAACTCCCAATATATAATTTTCTACTTCTTAGTTAGTAATATAATAATATTAATTATATATAATAGCTTGATCGGAACAAGCACGATCAAGCAAGGCGCAGATGATGATGGGGTCCAAATCTTCCGGCATGGTGATGAAGAAGACTAGGATGGTGGTTTTGGTGCAGGCGAAGAGCATATAAGTTAGAGGCTCCATTTGCTGATTCATAATAGCCCTCATTTTCAACTATTCCATCCTCAATCTTTGCCTCCTAATTAACAAACAAATTAGGGGGAAATCAAATCAAAAATAAATTCACATTAATATTGTTAAAATCTTCTAATTAATTATCGAGTTGAATCCAAAAGATTCTTAATTACCAAGTCAAGCACAAGATTTGCATGCCTTTCCTCCAAGTTCTTTACCTGTAAAAGTTAATTAGCATGTACTTAAATTAGAAGATACAATAAAGATAAGTAGGTATATATTTGAAATTAAGATGCAATTGAATTCACTAACCTTCTTCTTGCATGTGTCGGTTTGAGTTTTAATGACATGATACTGTGAAACAATCAACTCATATAATGTCAGTTTCCATGATTAATTAATTTATACCCCCAAATATAGAAAAATACAAGAATGCCTTTCTGTGTGGGTTCAATTCAAAGTTCAAACTACTAGCTCTATTTAAAGCCTAAATGTGACAATATTATCATATAATTAAGAATTTACTTAAAAACGTACTACTAGATAGTACTACAACAAAAGGGACCAACCAACCAAGCTACTAAAATCCATCATTAGCCTTTTTTATTACACAAAATTAGCCAAGATATCAAAATCTGACCACCCAAAAAACAGAAGATTAATAATTTGTTAAAAGCTTGAACAAGATCATATATATATAGAAAAATTTAAATTAGAGACTATAGTTAACCTTTCTCACGCGTACAGCGTCCAAGGCAGAAGCCATCTTGGCTTCGAGTGCTTGCAGTTCCTTGATGTTGAGATCTTCCAAGTCTTCACCCAACCTCTGCCTGCTATAATATTTAACAAAAAATTTTGCTCATTTAAAAAACTGAAACCTTGAGAAAAGCAAACCCTAATTAATTTAACTTTTGATATTGAAGCAATCTCTTTACTTGATCTCTCTCCTCAGCTTGTTGTTGATCTCCTTCAGCTTTCTGTAGTGTTCTTGCATTTTCTGCCAAAATCATATAAATAAAAAATCATATCCAAGCAAAAATCTCACAGATCCTTAAGCACTAGGGAGTAGTTTAAGTTATTATAACCTCATAGTGGGTGCTCCAAAGATCAATCCCTAAAGTCTTTTGATACAGATCAAAAAAGGTCTTCGTCCTATTATAAACCCAAACACAAAAGAAAAACATATATCATTTCATAAACATGCAGATGAGAAAAAGAGAAAGAGATTGTTCATGAGAGATAAATTTATATATAAACATACGAGATATTAGGGCTGATGTACTCATGGAGTTTCCCAGTGCCGGAGAACATGATGAGGGAAACCTTAGCATCACAAAGAACAGTGAGCTCTTGAGCTTTCTTGAAAATACCATTTCTTCGCTTGGAATAAGTCACCTGCCTGTTGGTAGTGTTTTCAATCTTCCTGATCTCGATCTTCCCACGACCCATATCTTATCTTCAAACTTTCAAAAGATCAAAAAAAAGTACAAAAGGGAAAAATTTTGAGAGACCTAACTATGCTGGGGGGGGGGGGGGG
>AWWV01014436.1:0-23343 GCA_001974805.1 Corchorus capsularis
AGGCTGCGCAGCTAAAGCTAATAAAGCTAAAGGGGGCCGGAGTTTAAATTTGTGTGGGTGGGTGCAAAATAGGGCTAGGTTTAAAGAGAGAAAGAGGGGAGAAGATGGTGATAAAAGGAGAGGAAAGGAAGGTTGTTTCCATATCGAGAAAGAGGGATTGAAAAGTGCATTGTTTTGTAACTAAAAATGATTGCTAAAATAAGTGAAGACTGATGCGAAATACAGAAGAGGGCCAGGCATCTTGAGGTTGGGGTAACATTTTGCTGATAACGTGTGAGATTGGGGAGCTTTTTCTTTTCTCTTTTTTCTTCTTTGACCATGACAGGACATGATCCACGACATAAGTACTCCTTTTTTTCCTTAAACCACTTTATTTGGAGAGATTAGACTTAATTAAGCTGTCGGCTACCACTATTTGTGGTCAATCGATTGGCTTAAGTGATACTACTAGCTAGTATGATCTTAATCCGTATGGAGCCAGCTATCTTTTTAATTAATCTCGAAATTATATATGCATAATCTTAGTAAAATTTTTCTTTAAATTTCTTAGGCTCAGTTTGGAAGTAGGAAAAATTCTAGGGAAAAGAAAATAATTTCCTACATTTTTCCTATTTATGTTTTGTTAGTAGGGAATTTAGGGGAAAAAATATAAATAGGGAAAATTGGGGGTAAAATGTTTAAATAAAATTTTCCCCCATTTTCCCCCAAAAATTGAGAGGAAAATGAGAGAAAGTCTGGGAAAATACTATCGGGCCTAACTCAACTCTCATTCTCAGTGGTCTCTCCTCTGTATTTCTCCGATGAAGGGAAGCAGCGGCGCTCATCTTCCACCAAAATCCGGTCGCCTGAAACTTCCGCACCGAATTTCATCGGGATCTCATCGAATGCCTCCTCCAAGCACTCAAATCAATCAAGGGCAATCGGTTGAGAATTTCTTCTCAACTGAACGGATAATTTTTAGATTCTTGAAATTAACAATCCAACTTTGTGTGGCTTTCTTGCCTTCATATAATAGTTTCTGGTTTGCTCTTAAATCTCTCATCTGGTAATCTCATTTTGGATTTTTTTTTTTTTGAATTTTTTGATTGGATTTTTTGAAGTTACAGGCCCCTGTTCTTCTATTGAATATAAGATTTTGTTTTGACTTAATCGTCAGCACTTTAAAATATTCTAGGCATGCAAACTTTAAAAGTCATCTTGAATTCCTTGTCATATACTGATAATTTAAAAATTGTTATTGTGATTCATTGTGCTTGTCGACTAAGATATGTAAAAAGATGCATTCGAGTTGAAGCCTCTTAAGAAGTCTCAGAATTGTAGATAAATTTATGAGGTTGGAAGCAACAAGACAAACTCTCTGTCATTATGATTTCATGGATGGGGTCTCTTAACCTATTATGGGATTAAATAGTTCCAAGGGTGTTTTGCCCTCCTCGTTTGTTATGATTCTAGAGCTATACCATATCTCGTATGCCTATGTTAAGTATAGACTCGCTCTGTTTGATATTTATGCTATGGAAAGCAAGATTACATAGTAAGAAGCATAAGAGCTAGATCAGGCTATTCATTTCACAACTTTACACAAATGTCAGATATGCTTATGTATATGTCTTGCTATAGGACTGATTGTGCAATGGTGTTATGTTTTACTTGTGTTATTGGTTTCTGTTAGAAACTTAGAATCATATTTCTTCCAATAAAGCTAAAGAAGTTACACCACATTTGAAGTTTCTACATAGTTCTTAATCACTCTATAATATTTGAGACAATCTTCACAAAAAATTTTTTATCATTCTTCATCTTAAGTAACAAGACTTATGGTTTTTACTCTCCTTAATCCCATTCTTCCTTGAGAAAAATTAATCCGAATACTTCAAAATCCAAGTAAAACAGGGCCATAACTCTTTGCTTAGTAACACAGAAACAGGACCATACTTCAAAATCTAAGAATAAGTGTGTGCAAAGGTATCGAGGACGAATATACTATCCTACTCAAAATGTGTTAGCAGCATGTTCTTTTGATTTGAAGTTCACTTATGTTTTACCTGGTTGGAAGGGATCTGCCTCTGACTCTAGGATCTTAAGCAATGCAATAGCAAGAGAGGTTGATAGATTAGTTGTTCCTCAAGGAAAATACTACCTAGTGGATGCTGGATTTCAGCTAAGAGCCGAGTTTCTTGCTCCTTACCGCAGCACACACTACCATTTAAAAGAATACAGTGTTCAACAGCCACAAAATGCTCGAGAAATCTTTAATCTTCACCATGCTTCATTGCGAAACACAATAGAGCGTGCATTTGTTTTGAAGAAAAGGTTTCCAATTCTTGGGAGTGGAACTGAGCCACACTTTTCAGTTGATACAGGGGCTGACATTGTATTGGCAGGCTGTATTTTGCACAACTATCTCATGGGTGTGGGTCCAGATGAAAGTCTTATTCATGATGTTAATAAAGAGCTTCAATCTTCAGTGGAACAACTTGATGTGTTAGAATCAAGTTTGGTGGAAAAGTGTAGAGAGGGAGAGATTTTAAGGGAGAAAATTGCTACATCTATGTGGAGAAATTATACTTTAGATAGTTGTTGTTAAGATATTTGTTTGTAAAGAATCCTTTGGCACTACTATTTGTACTTTTCTAAAGTTGAACTCCTCAATGTTTGATTGATGTAATAACGTTTGTCTTAATTGTATTTGTGTTTCTGTTGTTTTCCTCCTTGTTTACTACATTGTTGGTTTGTTTAATTTTTTGCTGTAAATTTTAGTCCAAAAGGCAATTGCCTTTCAACGACTTGGATATATGGGTGATTGGGAAGGCAGGGCATTGTTGGCAGGGGAGTCGAGATGCTGAAATATAGTAATGAAAAGGGGCTTAGTTGTTTAAGTTAAAACATGGTTTATAAAGTGTTTTTCTCATTTTTTCCTTTTCCCCAAAATATTTTCCTTGACACCAACCAAGCTAAGGATTTTAAGTTTTCCCTATTTATTTTCCTTGATTTCAATTTTCCCTAAAATTTTCCTTTCCTTAGTATTTTCCCTAGTACCAAACTAAGACTTAGTAAAATTTTGTTTGTGCAAAAGGTTGAGGGTATCTAGAAGAGAACAAAGAAGCACCTAAGGAGAGGTCGGATGTTGGTCTGGCATAGACTTAATTTCCGACGTTCAAGTCAATATTTGGAGGTGTAGGTGAGAGCAAGAGAGAATGGAGAGGAAAGGAGTAAAATCCACCTCCAAACATTGACTAATTAGCGTCCGAGAGTCTATGTACCAGACCAACATCCAACCTCTCCTTATGTATTTTTTTACTCTCTTCTATATCTGCCCGAGCTCAACTTTTGGCACATAATTCATATAGATAAAGTTGTTCAATCTTTAATACAAGTAAATCTTGTGGTATTACTATTTTGAAATTACTTGATTCATATAAGCAACATATGGCTTTAGATTATTTTGTGAGCTATATAATAGAAATTCGAGTCTCATTTCAAATAAGAAATTCTTTCTTGGTTTTAAGAAGAAAAAAAAATTAAAATTCTTTCTTCGAAAAGCTTGACTTTTCCTTGAAGCCACAGCCCATATAATATAGGCTTTGAGTTAGGCTAGCAATGGTCGGGCCAACTTTTAAAATTTCCTTTATTCGATCCAATTTTTACTGACTAATCATAGGCTCAAGCCCATTGAGCTAACCCTTGCCGAATAAAAAAAAAAATTTTCTTGAATTGCATTTCGAAATTTCAAGTTTCAACTTGCAAAGTGCAAACCAAACAATTTCGTTTTCTTTTTCTCATAAAGGAAGTGTGAAAGTCAGAGAATAAAATACCGTATCGGTCGGTTCAACCGGTTGAATCGAGAATCGGTGCCTAGTTCGGTACCGGT
Source organism: Corchorus capsularis (assembly GCA_001974805.1). NCBI lineage: Eukaryota > Viridiplantae > Streptophyta > Magnoliopsida > Malvales > Malvaceae > Corchorus > Corchorus capsularis. Next base: position 3,872 of record AWWV01014436.1, read on the forward strand.
ATATATATATATATATATAATTGAATAGTCAACGTATCGGCGTTGACCCGGTTGAACCGGCCAGTTTACCGATTTTGGACTTAACAAATTTTTTTCATTTTGAAAAATTAAAAAAAAACAAATGCAAATGGTAAGAATTGAACTTAACACACTTTAAATAAAGACAATAGACTTAACCACTCCACCAAAGTGTTATTTAATGATCATTTCATCATATATTATATTTATTTTATACTAAAAATGATTTTTTTCTTCAAAAAATATTTTAAACGGTTTTACCATCAACCGATTGAACCGATTAAACTGAATACCGATGGCCTCACCGGTATGGCCTCCGGTCCGATATTTTATTCATTCGTGAAAGTAGTGCTTGAGATGAAGACTACATGAAGAGTGAGCAGTTGCAGCATTAATTATGGTTGTTGTGTTTAGTCGTAATCAAACTTTTTTTACTCCGAAAATGATCCTTATAATATAAACCACCGTCTGAAATAGACAATATTCCCCCGTTAATTTCCCTTTAAATTTTCCAACTAATTACACAAGTTACACAACATATAAATATCATAGACAAAAATTATATACTAGTATAGAAATCAACAGTGAAATATGAGTAATGAAAAAATTTTCCGTTTCAAGGCTGATGAAAATAGTGAATGGAGTTACGTACCACTTCATAAGTAATTTCTTTCGATATGGGTTCGTTTCAGTCATGTGAATTGTGATGCAGCTGGTTGTTTCTACTTTCTTGTTTCCAGGAAACCAGGTAATGTAGTTCTTGTGGGAAATTAAGTGCCCTTAAATTTTGTATTATAAAATCTTTCTTTCCATGCCGGATTGTACAGGAAACAATTACTAGTAATAATTACTAGTATAGTAGTACGGAAATGTGTTGTCAATGAAGCCTAGTATATCACAGGGCCAAAACAAATTAATGGTTTTTTTGACGAAAATGAATGGTTATATTTGTAGTACATAATAATTAATAACTAGATTGCCTCTGGCCCAAAAAAAAAAAAAAAAAAAAACTAGATTAGAGGTGGCTGAATTGAATTCAACATCAAATTAAAAATTATGCATAATATGATTCATTTGGGGACCTGGCATTGGCAAATGGCAACCAGAAAGAAAGGTACACAAACTAGAGACTGAGTTTAGGTAGCCGAAGATACCCGCTGCATTAAATTCCCAACTCTCAACGATATGACACTTCACACTAGTGTAGCGCACAAATAGCATGTGGCCCATTATTAAAGAAAGGATAAAAGTCTCCTTTTGAAAGTTTTATTCATAACAACAAGAAAAGGAGAAAAAAAGAAATCAAAGCTATAGCAGCCATGGAAGGAAGCATAGCGGAGCTAAGGGAAACCTTCACAAGTGGAAGAACTAAAAGTGTTGAATGGAGGAAAAAGCAGCTCAAGGCTTTGCTTGACTTGATTAATGAAAACGAAGACAAGATTTTTCATGCACTCCATCAAGATCTTGGAAAACACCCTGCTGAATCATACAGAGATGAGGTGAGATTAATTTGAGAATTATTATAAATTAAATTGTCTGGTTCAGTTTTGGATTCAATATATATATATATATATATATATATATATAGGCAGTTTATGAGTAATTTGATTGTTGATTTGATCATGCAGATTGGAGTCATACAAAAGTCAGTTGACTTTACTTTGAGCTGTCTGGACAAGTGGGTGGCCCCTAACAAGGTTTTATTAGTACTGCTAATTTACTACTTTTTGATCTGTTTGTTTTTTCTACACTGTTCCTTAAAAGTGGCTCAAACTAAAACTGGAACCAAACCTAAAAAATACGTAGTGCTTCTTTCTTTTTTTCTTGGTTCAGGAAAATTGCCTATTGTTTTTCTTTCCTGCAAAAGGGGAAGTTCTGTCTGAACCACTTGGCGTTGTTCTCATATTCTCATCCTGGAACTTCCCGATTTGTGAGTTCTCCCGGCCGAAACCTGTTTTATAATACTGATTCTGGAATTAAGATCAATTTCATTCTTGCTGCAACTTTCTAATTAATTTCCTCTAATAAACTGATGAAATGCCTCACAGACATCTCATTTATATTGTTCTTGATGTTCAGCGCTGGCATTGGACCCATTGATAGGAGCAATATCTGCAGGGAACACTGCAGTGCTAAAACCTTCAGAATTGTCGCCGGCATGCATGTCTTTTCTCAGTGAAACTGTTCCTCTTTATTTGGACAACAAAGCCATTAAGATCATTGGTGGTGGAGCAGATGTCGGTCAACGACTACTTGAGCTGAAATGGGACAAGATTTTCTTCACTGGTAATGTATCCTTAATTTCCCCACTTCCATCATGTCTGGATTATATAGAAATTGGTATATTTCTAGATTTTCTGTCAATTATCTTCAGGGAGTCCAAGAGTGGGTAGCTTGGTTATGACTGCAGCTGCAAAACATTTAACACCGGTTACTTTAGAACTTGGTGGAAAATGCCCTGTTATTGTAGATAACTTCTCTAGTCCTTCAAAATCAAAGGTTTATTTTGACTTACTATAAGATTTTTCAGTAATATCTATTCAGAGGAATATTATGGTTGTTAGTTCTATAATTTGTTTCTGTCATTTTGGTGTCAAGGCTGCTGCTAAAAGAATTGTAGGTGGGAAGTGGGGGCCCTGCACTGGACAAGCTTGCATCGCCATTGATTATTTGCTTGTGGAAGAAAAATCTGCCTCTAATCTGGTACTATTAACTATATGACATGCACTCAAAAGATTGCATCGTTAGTATATCATGCTTTAGATGGAAAATGGGATTTGATTTCAATATGAATTTAATCTGTTCCAGATTGAGTCATTAAAGAAGACTATCAAGAGATTTTATGGTGAAAATCTCAAAGACTTGAAAAACCTCTCCAGAATTGTCAACAAGCATCACTTTGAAAGAATAAGTAATTTCTTAAAAGATCCCCAGGTTGCAGCCTCAATTGTTTATGGTGGTTCAGTTAATGAAGAAAAACTGTAATTTCTTTCTCTGCATCTTTTGCTCACCTATTTTCCTTTTGCTTTGCATAGCATATATTAATCATCAACACTAATAATTTACAGGATTATTGAGCCAACAATCTTGTTAGATCCTCCACTTGATTCTGATATCATGACTGAAGAAATCTTTGGCCCTCTGCTTCCAATAATTACAGTAAGAGAGACAATCATTTTTCTTTTTGTATCTTCCTGCAAATTGAAATACCTTACATGTTTGTTCTAAGCAAATTGCAATCGTTTTATAGCTGAAGAACATTGAAGAAAGCATTGAATTCATCAATTCCAAGCCAAAGCCTCTTGTTATCTATGCTTTCACCGAGAATGAAACCTTCAAGAAGCGGATTTTATCAGAAACATCCTCAGGAACCGTGACATTCAATGATGTCATGATGCAAGTAATTGCTCTGCTTCTCTTCAAACTTGTCTTACCTCACAAAATTATGAAACAAGCTAATTTGTTTAATGTGTATCATTAATATTTGCAGTTTATATGTGATGCCTTGCCATTTGGAGGAGTGGGCCAAAGTGGGTATGGAAGGTACCATGGGAAATATTCTTTTGATACTTTCAGCCATGAAAAAGCTGTCTTCCATGGAGCCTTCTTTCCAGAAATAGAACCAAGGTATCCTCCATGGAATGATTTCAAGCTGCTCTTCCTCAAATTAGCTTACAGGCTTGATTACTTTGGGCTAATCCTCCACATGTTGGGACTGAAAAGGCCTTAAAAGTATGGTGGAGACTGGAGACAAGCTGTTTCAAGCTTTCTTTGTTGCAATTTATTATAAACTTGTTGAGATTTGGCTGCTAAATTAAATTGTTAAGATCATAAACTTTACTCTAATACTCTAATTAATACTAGTGTTAGTAGTATATATATATTCCCTTTGCCTAATTCTGTTCCAATTCTGTTTCAATAAACCACTCCCAGTCTGCCATGGCCCATTGCCCATATAAAAGAAGAAAAGGTCATAGAAAAGTCAAAGTTTTCCACGTGTGTTATTTTTTTTTTTGGTCGTTAATATTAGAAGGATTTAGAATCGAAGCTGAGCAAAGCAAAGCCCAGAAAAGCTGGGCGTGTATGGAAACAACGTTGCTGTTTCGCTGTTGTCATTATCTTCCTCCAACTTCAACCACCGAATCACGGCTGACGAAATCCGATAAGACCCGAACCCATGTCGGCTCGCCCATGAGACTCCCGATTTCGACCCTTAGATTTGTTTCCTCCAATATAATCAGCATCGACAGACAGAGAATTGGAGATCCACTGCGGTTCCTTTTTGTCAACGGCCGGATTCCATTAAAATTGATGGCGACCAAGTTGGAAGAGTCGGAGGTCAAAGACGGTAGCGACAAGAAGAAACAAGAAGAAGAAGAATTGACAAAGAATTTGCCAGATCCGCCGGAGAAGCCAGAGCCAGGGGATTGTTGTGGTAGTGGTTGCGTGCGGTGCGTTTGGGATGTCTATTATGAAGAGCTTGAAGCTTATAATAGGCTTTGCAAACCGGATCCCAAGAATTCCATATCAAACTCATCTTAAAAGCGTCTTTTTTGTTGTTTCGATTTGATTCATACTAATAAGATTCTTGTAACATTGTTATTGTTCTGTAATTTCTCGATTTTTGTTGCTGATTAAATGGAAATGAATTGCCAGTTTGTTTGGATTTTTTTTTTGAAATAAAAGCGCCATGGAAAGGATTTCGATAACTGCAAAGCCTCGAATTATTGGGCCAAAGCCCATGAACATAAACTCATTGACTAGGTCAGTGGCCCAAAGAGAAAATTGAAATTCTAAAAAAAATGTGGAAAAAAAAAAAACGTGTCACCCAAATTGTAAGAATTAGTAGTGTTGTAAAAAACGACTGATTCCGACTTCCGAGTTACAAGCTCCGAACCCAAAGAAAGCCGTGAAATTCCCGGCGACCGGAAAACGAAGAAAAGATGAAACGGTCGGGGTTTATCGTAACGATATTAGGCGCAGTTGTGGTGTTGCTGATGGTGGGAAATGCTCTAAGGCTAGCTAAAGCCAACAATTCAGCCTCCGCCTTTGTCCAAAACACCATCTTCTCCAACAAGATCGTTATTTTCTCCAAATCCTATTGTCCGTAAGTTCTTTTCTTTCCCCTTCCTCCACTTTCCCAGTTTTCATTTCAACCTTTAGATTCATAATTCAGTAAATAAATAGTCAGGACATCATAGTTATGGATAAACCCAATTTCGTTTATGGGGTTTTTCTTCAAAAGTAGAATTGAAACTTGACCAGTTTCTTATATCTTGTTCTTAGGTATTGCTTTCGTGCGAAGCGCATATTCAGTGATCTAAACGAGAAACCTCATGTTGTAGAGCTTGATCTCCGAGGTATTTATTCAATACCTGCTTCGAGATGCTGCCTGTTTTTGATACAATAAGATCAAATTTAAACGATGGCTTTGATTTCTTGAATTTTCTTGTTTTAGATGATGGAGGTCAAATCCAGTATGTCCTTCTGGATTTGGTAGGTCGAAGAACTGTCCCACAAGTGTTTGTGAATGGCAAGCATATTGGAGGCTCTGATGGTTAGCTACTAAAATTTTAACTTTTATGTATCTTTTGCTTTTCTCTTTATATATCTTTCATTTCAGACTTCATTTAATTATGTGTTTCTTGCTGCTTTTTAGATCTCAAGGCTGCTGTCCAAAATGGTACATTGCAAAAGCTTCTAGCTGCAAGTTAATGAGCTGATAAACAAGGAGAGACAAATACAAGCTTTTGATTTGTGAACTGTGATGTGATGCTGCATAAGAGCTTGGAGAATCATTGGTGGGTTGTAAGTTAACTTCAAGCAAAGTTATAATGACAATGAGATTTTCTTATGGAAGATTGAGGGTTAAGTTATAAGTTTGTTGTAAATGTAGTTTTGGGAAGGGAGCACACTAACTTTAGTTCACTAAAATCTTTACTTTGTGATCCTGTTAGCTCTTTTATCTTTCTTCCTATAGTAAATATTACTGTTCTTTTTCTTCTAAAATGAATTTGAAAGTTGAAACAAGTGAATTGCCAACATGTTTTCCCATTTACCTTTCATTGAGAATGTCTTAACACTTGACTGTCATTGAAGATGTAATTTGAGTACCATGACTGCTGGGTCTTTGTCTGTTGTTAGCAATGATAGTTATTCATATGAAGAAAGTCACCAAAAATATGGACACGTGCTGTTTCTTATCAAAATAGAAAGAAAGCATAATGTTATGATATGTAGTTTGCTCATATTATGGTGCCCTGTCAATTTGTGGGATATATGATGCCATCAAGATTGTTTCCTGCTCATATAATTGTGATATTATCAGGTTGGTGCTCATATTGCTTTGTTGCCCTTCACAAGATGAAGGGGTGCCTGTTGTCAAGGACCTTATGCAAAGGGTTCTGATGCTGTAAAGATTCAAAACTGTATGACATGGAAATGCAGCATATAGTGTTAGCCACAGTTATCTTCCTGATATTGTTTGCTGTAAAGATTCTGCAATTTGAGTTGGTGCATTTAGTTGAACTAGGAAATTCACACTAGTGAGAGTCGAAGCTTTAACCAGAACTGTTGAAATTGGAAATTCGACCTCTGTTTTCCTAGAAAGGTTTTAATTCAATCTATGCCTCTTCTCTCCCCCTTAGTCATTATCATGATAAGCAATTCTAGGTACAGAGCCTAACCAGTAATACTAACTGGTGGAGCATCGTTGTAATCAGGTAACAAAGTAATGTTATTCAGGTTAGAAGAAAGGTTGAACTAAATTGATGCATCTTTAGAACAAGTGAAGGGGAAACCATTCTTTGAAATGGGAAACAAAAATGATAATGCTATGGGTTATGATTGAAATTCTGGTCCACAATGTTACCGTAACACCAATGTAATTAGACACTCAAAAGACTCCTTCCTACTCACACCTAAGCTTATAGAGAAATTCTGGCTCTTCCTAGTTACAGAGTCTCTCTATACATAATGGTCAGATATTCTCCATGGTTTTACATCCAAGAAACAACAGTACAACAGAAGATACTAATTTCTCTGAAATCAGTTATACTTCTACAGAAAGTTGGTGAATGCAACCATAGCCAGCCAAAAAAGATGCCCAAGAGCACCATAAGAGGATCAAATTGTCATTCTTTCTTGGGTTAGGAACTTAGGAAACAGCTTGATATGCTGTAGGTCGCCAATCACCTTTCTGGGCACTGAGAATTCCTTCATCATCTTTGGAGAAAGTTAAATGAACCTCCCAGTGCAGAGACTTCAACAAGTTCTCAACTTCACCGATTACATTTGATTCATCGCGAACAATCAACTTTCCTCCTGGTCTGACTATTCTATCAACCTCTGCCATCACAGGTTCAAGTTTGCACCTGAGAATTCCAAAAGAACCAACCATTTACCAAACATCAAATGGAATTGAAATGAAAAGAGAGGTGAAGTGAAAATGATCCTATAACTTCTACCTCGCTTTCAGTTTAGAGAAAAGATGATCGGCATGGAGGAGATCGTATGATCGAGGGTATGTGCTAAAGGACTCACACCAATCATGGTATATACCAAACAGACCACGTTCATAGATTATTGGAAGTGTATCTGGAGAATCAAAGTTCACCACATTTAACACCCAAACCTTAATGTCCCTCAAAGCTGCTGCAAACCTGCCATGCATTATCCAATATGAGAAATTAATGTCTATATTTGTTTCTAACAGTCAAAAAACAGAAGTGAATGAGCATTACCCTCCATAGACAGCTCTCATGTCCATCACATTTCTAACATTAGACCAACTGATTCCCAATCCGCTCATATACAGCTTGCCCACCACTCTAGTCCAATGTTCATAATCTCTTGCGAAATCTTGAGGAGCCGGTTTACCGTAAATCCCCATCTGGGATCTGTTCAACCAGTAAGGAGGATCCTGCAGCCGAGCAGGCCATGCTGCTGGCCAACGTGCCCCTCGTTCGGCCTGATTTACTGGCACGTGGTGCATGCATGCCTGCAGGGGTACATGCCTGAAACAAATCAAACATGAATGTGTTAAAAGAAAATTCAATGTGTGACATGGATAAATTCATTGAGTATGTAAAGAAACCTACCAGGCAGCATTGGGATCATCATTACTTTTACACATAGGAGGACTATTACCCTGCCTATTGTCATAGCATTCGTTTGAGGTAGGCTTGCGGTAAATGGCAGCACCTACAGAATTCAATGTGTCCCTCTTTATAGTCACAAGCTCCCAGCACATGGATGCTGTCAAGGACGACATTGCTGCAAAGAATAATCAACAAGCATGATTGTCAACTCAATTGAAAAAATCTTAACAACTCTATTTTAATTGAATGTGAATGTTTCATGTTTCATGTTTCATGTTCTACCCTTCCATATCTCAACATCTTCTGGAAGCTTCTGGTAGACAGGGGTGGCTGACCAAACAAAAAATCCTCCAGGTCTCAGAACACGATTCAGTTCTAGCAGAAGCAGGCCGCCTTCGGCATGCCAAGGAACTCTACAACGCGCACAGTGGACTATATCAAAGACCCTGGAAGGAAATGGTAGGCGTTGAGAACCCATGACAGCAGAAATTGCAGGAATCCCTCTTTCAAGTGCAAAATGAACTTGAGCTTCATGCTCATCTTTGGGAGCAAATGACATTGTCAAAACATCTCTTTCGAAAAGAAAACCTCCAAAGCTAGCAACTCCACACCCAACATCCAATATCACTCTGGTGTGTTTTCCCCATTTAATATCTGGCACTGACTGCATGCAACCAACAACAAACGTATAATCTTTATATTCCAAAAAGAGAAAATCTTTAGTGTATAATAATAATTATTGCGATTGACCCTTACCTGTTGGAGAAAGTCAATGTAATGTAGGGCGCCATGGATAAACTGGGTGCCTCCACCAGGAAAAGTCAAGAACTCACCACTCACTTTAACCCAATTTTGGTGGCCTTTCACCTGAGCCAGCTTTGTGTGTGGGACATTATGGTACCAAATCTAACAGACCAAAAAGAAACAAGTTACCAAAAGATCATACTATAAAAGTGATCAGATGGGTAATGGGTTCCATTTTTACCTTATCTCTGCTTTGGGGCCAGAGAATGGGTCTTTTGTAACCCTCTGGAAGTGGGACAAGACACGTCGGTGGATCCTCAGGGCAATGCCTCTCCCGGTGCTCGAAATGTTTGGTACTATGTAATTGCCTCAATGCTTTCTCGTTGTCCAAACATGGTATATAATCAGGACCCGCCGTCACGTTACATAACTGCCATGTGTACCCATAGATGCTCTCTTTCCCTTTTGAATCATCCTTCCGTCTCTCTTTCTCGCTCTCTGACTGAGTCTTTTGCGTCTTCCAGGATTTCTTGGACTCGCTCGACTCTTTCGGGATTGAATTTCCTAACGACTCTCCCAAGTTTGAAGAGTCACTCGAAATCACCTGTTGTTGAGTAATTTCCTGATTCTGAGTTTCACTTTGGGTGTTCTTCTGATCTGTTGTCGCCGTGTCCGTTGATGGCTTCAGTAAAGTTTGGAATGCATCAGTTTGATGAGGTTCTTTTAAGATTTCTTTCTGTTTGTCCTTGGTCTCATCGCCGAAAGTGGTGTTTGCAATCTCTTGCATTTGCATCTCTTTCTCTTGACTCTGTTGCTTGTTTCCCTTAATTTGTTCATGATCTTCCGATTCCGTACTCTCATTCTTTGCTTTTCCTTGATCATCATCTTCCTTTTTGTTCTCCTCTGATGTTTCTTCCTGGCTTCCCACATCTTCTTTTTGCTTACTATCTTCACTTAGCTGTTGATCTTCCGAGTCTTGATTCTGCTGTTCTGCATTTTGACTTTGATCTTCTTCTGATGAATCCTGATTGCTGGACGTTTCTTCAATTTTCGTATGCTTATCAACATCAAATTCCTTCATGCTGGTTTGCTGATGTTGATTTTGAGTCATTACACTTTCCTCTGATATCTGAGTTTCACTTAATTTCTGTTTCATTTGCTCTTCACTTGATTCTTTCCCCTGTAAACCACCCGGATTCTCCTCAACCGCCGCCGCAACATCTTTCCCTTTACTCTCAGACTCGCTTCCTTTATCATCATCTGGTTTAACGGCGTCATCAGGGAGTTGCCCTGGATTATCTTCAAACACAGCCTTGTTGTCTTTATCATCGTTATTACTGTGCCTGGTGTGTTGCTCTTCATTACCCGAAAACGCATTATTATCGGCATTGTTGTCCCCGGTGGCGGTGCGAGTGGTGGTTTGAGGCGGTTCAACGGAGTTGGAAGTGAGCATCCATACACCAAAAACACATAACGTTACAAATACCACGGTGGTTATAGTTGATGTATATGAAACTGACGACGACGAACGTTTGTTACTACGAGACTTTCCTCCAAATCCCATTTTTTTGGTTCAAGTGTTTAACTGAAACTGGGACGACACAACACTAGGAGAGTTTTTGATCAAAAACATGGAGAAGATTAAGCATTGTTTGTGGAGGAGATGTAAGAGAGAATCCCAAAACTGTAAAAAAAGAGAGAAGGAAACATTCCAATTTCGACCAAGTTGGAATGGTCTCAAGATCCGAAGGAGTTGGACAAGGGAATTCGTTGGAAAAACTTTTAACTTATGTCTTGTCTCATTTCTGGTCTTGTTTTTCTTCTTGTTTTCATTGTTCCTAATGGGCCTGACAATTAGAAGCCCATTTAATAATTATTCACCCAAATCCAATTAGAAGCCCAAGCTTTTTCTCAACATTTAAAAAAAAAAAATTGGGGTCATGGCACTTTCTGTCTCTTGCCGGTTGAAGCATGAATCATCCATACAAATTGATACTCCATTAAGCAAAGGTAATATATCTTTGCAAAAGCGTAAGCAGCTGCCCCTGTTGGGAGAGACTCACCCACCATAATCAGGTACGCGACGTAGATCGAATTCGTATTAGTGAGGACAAAGCCTTAGATACCGAATGGGATATAAAAAAATATATATATCTTTGCAAAATCTAAGGATGTGACATGGGTTATAATTATATAATTGAATATGTTTGTTATTTAGGGTTATTGGGTGGGTTTTTTCAGACTTTAAGATGGACAAAGTGAAAGCATGATATCCATTAAGATTTGTCTTCACCCAACATGGACCCAAAAGCAGGGCACTTTTTGGACCCCATTTTTTATTTATTTGTGAGTTAATGAGCAAAGGGACAAAGACTGAAGAGCATGGAGCAAAAGGGGTGAAGATTTTTGGTCCAGAGAAGAGGCAACAGCTTCCTATTTACAATGTCTGTCGTTTCCAAGACCTCAGAGGCAGAATTTTGGGCAAAAGTGTGTGTTTTTTGTTGTGGCAACAACTTTCTTTTTTTGAAAGCTTTTTTTTTTACAAAGCAATTATCAAAAACATCCTTTGATCAAATCTTGTTCTCTTCTCTTCTATCATGCGAATACGTTTAACTATATTTTTTCAGAGACAAAGTTGGGGCACCCTAAAGCCTTAGAATATGACGAAATACATCCACTTTTGCCCCATATCTAAGTTTCAGAAAAGTCCAAATCCAAACCAAAGTTGCTGGTCGCATCACCAAAAGCCTGTTCATTTATATGGGGAACAAGGTTTTGATTATAAAAAGGTAAGCTCACGGATTAACTAGCAACATTAAATTTCTTTTATATTTTATATTTTAGTTTGGGTCTTCAAAGCCTGTCAATTCTAATCCAGGATGACGAAGAAATTAACATTTAATTCGATTTCATAGGCAAAGTTGAGAAGGGTTTCAAAATCAAAATGATCTTAATTAATCTTCATGGAGCTTGAATTGTTTAATTAGCAGTGTAATTAATTTATCTTGCAGTATTTATAAACAAAAATACGGTATGTTTTGAGGTTTCTTTTTCAAATCAGATGTTAAGTAGCCATCAAAGTCCCATAAAGAGAAACTTTTGAGAGGAATATTCGTCAATCGTCAAGAACAAATGTTAAACTCTTACATGGAAAACACTATTGTAATAAGTCTATTAATAAGTGATGGATGTCGACATTTCAAACTATTTCACCTAACAATAAACAATAGTATACACTCAAAGGAATTGAATTCAGAACATAAATGCAGAATTTGCTTGTGAAAGGGTTTTTTTCTAATTATTATCACTAAAGATCAAGCGGCTAAATGTTATCCGAACCTGAATATTTGACTCAATGATTAATGTATGCTTCCTTCTTGGTAACTCATAAGAGATTGAGTTGAATGAATCCCGGCTTATATAATATATATACAATCTTAATTTGGAGCATTATTGTTACCCTTTTCCTCTTTGTGGAAAAGACTGTCCTTATCCACTGCAAAGGGATTAAGAAAGATTGTCTCCTGCTGTCTCACAAGCACTAGAACTTCCATTTTTTTTTTCATTGAATAAAAAAAAGAGCAAGTTGAGCAAAGCAAAGCTTTTGGAAGGCAGGGGCAGAGAGAGATTCAGAGACTCTTACTAACAGAAAAAGCCAGTTAGGGACCACTCCCAATTATGCTTAGAAATATACAAAAAGATTTACATAACTAATACTCATACTACTATTCAGTATTATTCACTGCAGAAAGATTTGTGTCTGGGCTCTGGCAAACTGGCCTGGCCTTCCCCACCCCCCAAGCCAGCAGAAATGGACACTTCCCAGTTCCCCCACATATCATTTACGTTTGCCCTTAATGCCAATATCATATCTCACTAGTCTTAAATGACTTTTTGGCTCTTCTCTCGGCCTTTCAATTTCAAACCCAAAACAACCAAAAAAAAAAAAAAATCCTGTTTGATATGGTTTAATCATTGATGTTCCATCTCTTTCTTTCTCTGGCAGTTCCTTCGTTCACATTTACTACTCAGTAGTCGTATATTGATTTAATTACCCTTTTCTTTCTTTCTTTTTTATCTATTCCTTTTGACAACTCCAAAACATAAACTGCCAAAGCCTTCTTTGGCTCTCAGTTCTATGCTTTGTTCATATTCTCATCATCATGTCTCTTGTGGGCTATACTTAGAATTTGGAACTTGGGGAGCTTCGAAAACAAATCAACCAAAACATTGGAGCGCATGTCACAAGTTGAGGTCGGTTCCCTTTAACCTTGCACTCCTGATCTTATTCATGCATGTATCTGTTATTATACTACATATAAAAAATAATAATCATCTAGGGTTTAGATTATTATTATACTCAAAACTATATAATAAAAAAAATATTGGGTTCAGATGGTGAATGCACTATATACATAGTCTAATGTGGGAAAATCTGCAGAGAATTTAGATATTCCAATATTCTTTGTATTTCTATATCTGAGAAATATTGTTGACAGTTATGAATGAATTTCTGGAACAAAAAGAATGTTGATGGAGAATGAGAATCAACCCAAGTGAGAGTTTCCTATGCAATAAATATAAATATATTATATATTTATTCCTCTTTGTGTCTCTCATGAACATGCGAATCCGAGAAAAAGTGCAAGTTTTTCTGAGCAAGGAAAAGAAATATGACTCCAAAACTCTCTGGTGAAGTACCATCAATTTTCAATAGTATACTTTTTGCATTGGGAAAACAAGACATAAGATATTATGATTTTCACAAACTTATAAATTTTCCGTTAAGTCTTTTCAAGGTAAAGAAGATGTGATGTGTTTAGTTAATAGCAGTATATTTGTAGCATAATTCCCTTCTAACACGAGATCAAATGGATCAGATTCAGATATATATAAACCACAAATCAATCAAAATCTTAGGGGCCAAATCTTAGCTAGCTACCAGATTTGGTTCCACACATATATCTAAATAAAGCTTCTCTTTAATAGGTCAAACAAAAAAACACACCGTACCCAAAGAATATTCTTAGTTTTTCCGGATGCAATATAGCTAGCTTAGCTTGCCTCACCTGAAAATGGAGGAATGTTTGCTGAACAGATGAACACAATTGCAGCAGGAAAACAAATAGTGGCACTAATAATATATAGACTTAAAAAAGTTTCACAGTAATGGTCACTAGAACCAGAGGATATATATATGAACTGATGAAAATGGTTGTTGTGAGACTGAGGTCATGAAACAAATCAAAGATCAGACATCTGCAATAGGCTTGCTACAGCAAAAATTCATATCTTTAACTGATTTTCCCATGAAGAAAAAATATATAAAAACCAAGAATATTCATGTTCTATAATGTGGTTATCTAGTCAAATGCTGATGGAGGATATAATATATGATTCTCTTAGCAAAGAAATGCAGAATATGTTCACTTCAAACCCTAGACAGAAAGAAACTCCACTTATGCATAAACAAAGACAATCTCCAAGGGGAAACACACATTTTCGATTGATTCATCATCTGTATTTATTATTTTTTCTTCTAAACACACAGCAGACAGATAACATATAATTGAATTCTTTCCTATTAATATTCTAAAGTTGTAGCCCGCTTGTTCCCTCTGCTAGATACAATCTTAATTAAATTTAGGACATTCATGACCCTACATGCTAAAAGAAGAGAGATGCGGTCAGTGCTCAACTACTAAGGACAAACTACACGAGTCCGTGGTTAAAGCTTAATAATAGTGAGTCAATATATGCCACACATGTCATAACCAATAATTAGACTGAGGAAGAAAAATACAAACATTACAGTGACTTCAAACAACTTGATACCAAATATCTTATCCCTATCACATATCAATATTCTTACAAGTATTGAGACATGTCAGCCAGACAGAGTACTTTCAATTAGTATGATTGATGATATTTGCCTAACTCCTATAATTTCCACACCTCCTCAAGCATGCACATAGATACATCTAGGGTAATCAGGAAATGGAAATAAACACTTCATATACTAAATGCCATAATATGAAAACAAATTCAAATAGACGTTTAATTCTGAAGATCTTGAGATCTTTGATTATAATGTCAATATAAAACTTAATGTCATGAGCAGAAAGGCATATTTACATCTATATATGCTTCATGAAATGACAGACCTTATACTAGCAAGTAAATATGCTTAAATTTTTTTAATGCGGAAGGCGGAAGCACAATGCATACTGCAACAAATAAATGGCTCAAAATTTAGTTTTCATGCATCAGCATAATCAAGATATATATCTGGCACAGTCTAGCTAGTAAAAAAATGCAATATATCTATCTTTTAGCCATCTGTATGATGAACAATAATTGTAAGGGGTGAGTCACTCTCTCAACCATAGCATTAAGAAAAAAAAATGTGAATCCCAAGGAAATCCTTGCTTTCCACTAATTCTGTAGTACCATTATGTTAATGCAAAATAAGTTCAAGTTAGCTACTATTTCATCCAGGCAGCTTTCTTATTGACTTGGTAATATATAGGAGTATATATTCTTTTTAGGTGGAAAAAGCAAGCAAATATATCTTGTCAGCTTCCCTATTGATAACAATCTGAGCAATTTCTATTCACGAGTAGGCATGAATAGGATGACTCAAAAAAGATTGTGATCATCAAGAAGTTTCAACCAATAACACTATATTTGGCCTAAGTAAAAAATTAACCATAAAAGGGTAAAAAAGCAAGGTTTAACAGCTTATGCTTTAAATTAGTGGGTAATTAAGATCATAAAGAGGTAGGTTAAAAGGCTCTCCCTTCATGATGATTAAGATTATAAGTTCAAAAAATGTAGCAGAAATAGGGTGCAATGTGTCAGACCAAGAGTAATTAAGCAATGAAAACAAAAGAAAAATGAATACAGTACATAGCAGCTGGCACTATATTATAGCATTAATTGAAAAACATGCTAAATAAACACGTCCTAGAAAGCATGTAAGAACAAAAACCCTCCTCTCGGGAAATGAGAAGAAGAAAATGGTTATCAGATTAAGAGGAAAGCTTCAAGAATTTTGTGTTTGGGTTGCTTTACAGATTTCCAATCTTCCTGACCGACTCTATAATAATTAGTAGATATAGAGAAAAAGAAAACAGTCTTATAATAATAATACTGTAACGTATGCAACTATCCTTACACACAATAATACATTTCTTGCAGAAAGGCATTAAAAGAAAAGAGCAGATTGATAACAAATATTTCCCAATTTATCAACAAAGTCACATCTATGCGCATGTGTATTCTAATCAAACGAAATGATGATGATGATCACATGAATAAATATATAAGAGAAAAAGATAGGGATTTTTGTCATATAGTATTTTTTTTTTCACCTTTAGAACTTGAATGCTCTTGACATTATTCATGCATGGCTGGACCGCCCATACCCTGATAAGAAAAAGATGTGGCCTTTGTAGTTTGTCCAACCAAAGAAGAAACCCCAAATATTCGTTTCGTCCCCCTTTGAAACCGGCAAACATACGGGTAAACAGGGAAAAAGCAGCTATTTCCCAAGTTGAAAACCAACCAGAAAATCGTAATGGGGAAAAAACCCAATCCCCACAACAAAGACAACACATCCCTCACAAAAATAGAGAATGATGCAGTATTATTTATTTAGTAAACATAAAATATATATTTTTCTAACACAAAAACTCACTTGCCACGCTACATCTCGTACAAAAACTTTAGATTTCATTCAAGCAACAGCAGCATTTGAAGAGGAAAGGAAGAAGGTGCATGTGCAGACGAAGAAGAATTTATATTGATGATTTAAATCAAAAGCATTTAAATTTGAACAACAACAAGCATCTCCCGCATTTCCCTCTCTCTCTCTCACTCTCTCTTTTTTTCTCTTCTTAGTTTTTTCTCTAACCCTTTCAACAGCTTCCTACTTCAATGGTGGGGTATTAAATGTTATAGTACTTCATTATCAAAGTTGACAAGATTCAAGAAACTAGAAACAAAGGAAAAAACAAAGGAAGAGACGTAGAAGGAAGAAGAAGAAGAAAACTGTGGGGTACTTTTTTTTTTTTTGGTGGTGATTTCAAGATCTTGGGTTTGGAAAAAACTGCGTACCAGCCATGAAAGTGTTGAGCGGAGTCGCATATAGAGATGAAGGGTCCAAGAATGCGGCGGTCGAAGAAGAAGAAGCGGCTGTTACGCTACCGCCACTGGCATTAGCTGCTAGGGAAGCGGTGTTGGTTGCGGCGGTGGGGCCAGCAGTAATAAGATTCAGTGCTTGAATCCCGCTACCACCACCAGAAGAACTCTCGCCAGCTGCTGCCATATTGTTGTAGCCACTTTCAGGGCCTTGATCGTAAAGAATTCCCTTGAAAACATGACCTCCAATGTTCACAGCCGTCTGATAAGCATACTGATCGTCACCATCGTCAACGCTACTCACTCTCACGCACCTGAACACCGCTGAAGAGCTCACTTCTGCAGGAAAATTCCCCAGTTCTAACCCTAAAACATAAAAAACCAAGGAAAACCCAAGTCTTTTATTAGATTCAACAAGTAAAACAAGGTAACTAAGCAGCAAATGAAATGAAAAAAAGAGCTTTCTTCGGTGGTTTACTTCACTTACCTTGTTTTTGCATTTAAAAGAAGAGAAAGACAAGTGACAGAAATGCAAGATATAGAAATGGTTATACACAAATATCAACACGAGGGGGCAGAGAGAAACTAAAAAGAGAGAGAAAAGAGGAATTAAAATAGTTTCTTCCCTGTCAAAACACTCGTCAGGATTACTAAATAACAGTATTTGTAAAAGGAAAGGAAAAAAGATGAAAAGAAAAGAAAAGCTGATGGATGGGGGGGGAGGTGTTTGAGTTTACTATGGAAGGAGGTCGATTTCATTACACGCAATCGATATGCCTTCTCTCTTTCTTTAACTTTTATAACTAGTAGAAGAAGTAGTAAATAAACAACAAGAAGTATTTATCTTTATTTTTACTTTATAAAATATTTTCCCTTGTTGTTTTTGTTTTTCCTGAAACACAAGTTCCTTATCTCTTTCTAGGAAAATTTGCCTCTAAATTCTTGAGACTGTGAGTGTTGTTTCACTCAGAAAAAAACTATAAAGTACTATACCCAAGAAAAAAAAAAGAAAAAAAATTTAAAAAAAAAAACTGTACCTGACGCGTTTGTGGGTAAATTACGAGTAGTGCAGGCAAGGGAAGAAGATGTTGGATTCTCTCGCTGTCTTTTGGGATTATCTCCACGAAGTTGAAGTTGCTGTTGCTGTTGTTGCAAAGCAACAAGTTGCTGTTGTCTTTCACGGCGTTTAGAAGCAGGAACCCAAGTACTTTTAACATGGGTTTGGCATTCAAATCCTCGGCTTTTGCAACAAGTTCTACACCGCATGTGAGGGCAATCTTTTTTCGCTTGGTTACCACAATCTTGGCAACTCATCCCTCCTCCTCCACCTCCTCCAGCTGCGCCACTACTTCGCATCATCATAAAAGCCGCCGCCGATCTCGACGACGAATCATCCGACAGGTTGTTCCTGCTAGGTCCAACACCTAACCCAGCTGCTGATGTATAAAGATCTTGTTGTTGTTGTTGTTCTTGTTGCTGGCGTTGGAAAATTTGTTGTTGTTGCCATAGTTCGAAAGTACCCTTGTAAGAAATGTCTTCATTTTTGTACCAAAACCAGCTTTCAGGTGGGATTTCTGTTGGTGGATTGTTGTTATTGTTGTGTTGATCTTCTTGTTCCTGGCTACTGCTTCCTCTTCCTCCTCCTAGTGAGAAAAACCCAGCCATTGTTTTTTTAAACCTCTCCCAGACCTCAATTGTAACAAACAATAATCCATATCAGAAGAAAACTCCCCCTCTTCTTTGCTTTGGATTTTTCAGAACCCAATTTCGGTTTGTTTCCAAAATGGGTACTCTTTGATTCTTTTTTCCACCAGGGTATTCCCAATTCTCATCCCTTTTTCGTACGTGCTGCTTATGCCCTATTATTGCAGCCTTACTCTGTCAAGTACTAATAATCTTTCTTAACCCAAAAAGAAAAGAAAAGAGATGTAATATTGAACTGAAAAAAACTGAGTTGTTGTTGTTGTTGTCGATTAGTAGTAAATTTGTGTTGTGTTTTTTGTTGGGGTTGGTGTTGTTGTCCTCCTAATTGCAAAAACAAAAGCTGGTTCTGGTTGGATTAAGAGGATGACACACGTCAGGAAGGGAATTCAGAATTCTCAATTCCTTTTCTAATTCCCTTGCTCCAAAATTCTCTTTCGTTTGCTTCCAAATTACTATACTTCTGCAACTATAAATTAAAATAAAAATCTCCCTTTTCCTTTGAACCAATTTGGTTTTGGCAGGGTTTGGTTTTGCTGCAACTGCTGCTGCCTGTGACTCTCTCTGCCCTGCCCTCGCTTGCTTACTTGTTTTTCTTGTTGTTGCAAAGGCATTTAAGACCCAACACAAGAATTACAGCTCTCTTTTCTGCCAACGCCGCCATGCCTTTCTCTCTCTCTCTCTCTCTCTCTCTTCTGTTAACCCAATTTAATTCTTCCCATAACCCTTCTCTCTTTCTCTGATTTCTTGCAGGTTTTTTTTTTTTTT